>CAUYLG010051168.1:0-173841 GCA_963573385.1 Cacajao melanocephalus | reverse complement strand
TTTTTTGTCTTTCTTCTTAGCCACTTTACCTCCCCCACCCCCCCCCCCCCCATTTAAAAAAAATCCCCCGCCCAAAAACCAATTTTTTTTAATTTTTTTTTTTTTTTTTTTTTTTTTTTTTTTTTTTTTGCTGCTGCATGTGAGAACATACAATATTTTTTTGTTCTGTGCCTGGCATATTTAACTTACATAATGTCCTCCAGTTCCATCCATGTTGTTGCAAATGACAGGACTTAATTCCTTTTCATGGCTGAGTGATATTCCATTGTGTGTATGTGCTACATTTTCTTTAGTCATTTTTCTGTTGATGGACACTTAGATTGATTCCATATCTTGGCTATTGTGAATAGTGCTGCAGTAAACATGGGAGTGCAGATATTTCTTTCATGTACTGCTTTTCTTTCTTTTGGATATATACCCAGCAGTGGGATTGCTGGATTGTTGTTCTATTTTTAGTTTTTGAGAAACCTCCATACTGTTCTCCATCGTAGCTATACTGATTTACATTCTTACCAGCAGTGTATGAGGGCTTCCTTTTCTCTGCATCCTTGCCAGTATTTGTTATTGCCTATCACTTAGATAAAAGCCGTTTTAACTGAAGTTAGATGGTATCTCATTATAGTTTTAAATTGCATTTTTGTGATGATCAGTAATGTTGAATATCTTTGTATATACCTGTTGCCTATTTGTATGGCTTCTTTTGAGAAATGCCTATTCAGATCTTTGCCCATTTTTTAATTGAGTTATTTGTTTTCTCCTATCAAATTGTTTGAGCTCCTTATGTATTCTGGTTGTTAATCCCTTGCCAAATGGGTAGTTTGAAAATACTCTTTCCCATTCTGTGGGTTGTCTCTTCACTTTGTTGATTGTTTCTTTTGCTGTGCAGCAGTTTTTTAGCTTGACGTGATCCCATTTGTTTATTTTTGCTTTGGTTGCCTGTGCTTTCAAAGTTTGATTTAAGAAATCTTTGCCCAGACCAATGTCCTGAAGTATTTACCCAATATTTTCTTCTAGTATCGTAGTTTCAAGTTTAAAGTCTTTAATGCATTTTGATTTGACTTTTGTATACAGCGAGAGGTAGGACTACCATTTTATTATTCTACCATATTGATTCTTCCAATCCATGAACATGGGATTTTTTTTTCCCATTTTTTGTTTCCTCTTTACTTTCTTTCAACACTGTTTTATTATAGTTTTCATTGCAGAAATTGTTGACTTCTTTAGTTTAGTCCTAGGCATTTAATTTTATTTGTAGCTATTGTAAATGGAATTACTTTCTTGGTTTCTTTTTTAGATAGTTCACTGTTGGCATTCAAATACATTTTTTACATGTGATGTATGTTCTTTTCTGTATTTTCCCTTTTACTTTCTTTCCCTGCCATAATCTGGATTGTTTTAATAATTTTTATATTTTGTTTATTATTTCTCTTTCTTTGACCACTCTTCTACTAAACCTTCTTATTGAATTTTTAATTAATATCATTTATTAATTAAATTAATTTCAGTTATATTTTTCCATTCCAGAATTTCCATTTGTCTTAAAAATTAATGCTATTTCTCCTGTGAAATTCCCTATATTTATTATTTTCTTGGCCATATTAGTTAGTTATTTAAGGACTCTGTCTCATAATTGCAATAGTGAAATGTTCAATAAATTGATCTGATTATTTTTTCTTGTTTTTTGATCATTTTGACCTGTTTTTGACAAATTTAGTAATTTTGCATTGAATGCTAAACGTTGTATATGAAATATCATAGAAGCTCTGGATGATGATATCTACTTCTTACACAACATATTTTCTGGCAGGTTGATAAATTATAAGCAGATCATCTTCTTTCAGTCAATACTAGGCTTCAGGGTTTGATCTAGTTTTAGTTTTTCATTATTCCTAGGACTTTTTTTTTTCTAGGGCATAACCTTTCTGGGGTCTCAGTAGAAATAGTGGAGTGTTTATGTGAACTTCTACCTACATCTTCATGTGACAGCTGAAATCTCTTCTCAATCTTTTGGTCTCTCAGCTCTTGCCTTCTATTTGATTTCTTAGTGTCTCAATCTGAGCCACCTATAGTTTAGGATTTGGCAAATGTCTTAAGGAGAAATTGCACACCAAATTTTCGGCTCACTTTTCATGGATCTTGATCCCTCAGTCTCAGTTGGTTTGGAAGCCTTGAATTCCAACCTCTGTTTATACAGCCCATTGAAATGGTTGCAAGCTTCAGCCCACTGCTTTCCACTCAGCCTCCTTCTGTTATTCATGTAATTAGCAAATTCTCTGAGTAAAGTAAAGAGACAAATATGTAGCTCACATCAGTGTTTTCCCTTTCTGGAAACTTGGCCCCTCAAATCCTGGCTGCCTTCATTGTTCACTAATGCTATCAAAGAGTTATATTTTGCATTTTATTCAGATTGTGTAATTATTCCTGGTAAAATAGTTGTTCTGATGCAATCCAGGATCCTACATTTCATTTTATCTTCAACAAATTTGTGGAGTAAGCCTGACATGAAATTGAGTCTTAGGAAAGTTAGTTAACTTGCCTTGGCACAAGCCAAATAAGATAAATAGGTGGTCTTGGAGTTCAGGTCACATATCACAATTCTCTTCTTACCATCAGTCAAAGTCTGAAATGTGTTTCATATTCAGCATTGGGTTCTGATAGTCATTGCATGATTTTTAAAAAATTGTATTGGATTAAACATATATTTTCTTTTCCTATTAATACATTCTGGTAAAAGACAATTCTGAGCACATTAAGATGATGTAATAACAAACTTACGCTTTTTAAACTGACACAGATTTGCTTACAGCCTGTACCTTTTTCCATTTTATGTTGGTTGGATAATACAGGAGCCTGCTGACTCATTTTCTATAGAAATGTAAACATGTGCTCCCTTCATAAGTGAATGCTTAACAGTCATTAATCTAGGAGGCCAGACCCTACCCTGAGTCTTTATTGTCATACTCTTTCTGTCATCTGGAAACTTCATAGTCACAATGCTACAGATAGGAATATTTTCAACCTATACATTTTTTTTTAATTTGAGATGGAGTCTAGCTCTGTCGCCCAGTGCAGTGGTGCGATCTCGGCTCACTGCAACCTTCGCATCCCAGGATCAAGCGATTCTCCTGCCTCAGCCTCCTGAGTAGCTGGGATTACAGGCACACGCCACCATGCCCAGCTAATTTTTGTATTTTTAGTAGAGATGGGGTTTCACTATGTTGACCAGGCTGGTCTTGAACTCCTGACCTCATGATTTGCCCACCTTGGCCTCCCAAAGTGCTGGGACTATAAGCATAAGCCACCGTGCCTGACCCAACCTGTACATTTCTAAAGTGTTCTATGCTTCTAAAATCTTAAAGTCATCTTCCAGGAGGTCATGTTTAAAGATACATAGAAGGAGGATGTATATAAGGAGGGAGGCTCAGGTACATTACATCCTTTCTTGAATATGTATTAAATTTCAGTATGAAGGCACAAAGAGGCAGAAGAGTTCAACTGTGAGAATTCCACACAATGAACTAGATGGGTTAGCATGATGATGTAGACCCATGGTGTCCAGTTGGTGAGTTGATGATAATTCCACATTGCCAACTTTCAGAGATCATTTCTGCTGGACGATTTTGTTCACATACTCTCTTAGATAATATTTGCTGATCCTTTAAATATTTTCAAAGTGCTTTTATATTCATCTCGCTGGATCCCCACAAATACTCTTCTAAGTAAGCTTAGCAAGTCTCATTCTCTATTTTGAGGCTGAGGTTGGACACGTTATTACTTGTCCAAAACAACACTGCCAAGAACTGGGTAGAACTGGGAGTTGAACCCAGGTCTTCTGGCTTTCTACTCCCCAGATCTTTCTATTAGACACAGTCTCTGGGGATAAGAAAGGGAGTTGATTAAGGGCCCTTCACAGGTGGCACTTCTGTCTAACTACAAGAGGACGAGCAGGAGATGATTTTGGCCATAGGAGCTTTTCCATGCCACTCAGATGGTAGGTAGCACACACCTGATAGTTTTGTGTTTCACTCTCATTCCATTTTCTATTTCATTAATGGGAGCTCCTGGAAAAATTCTTGTGTGGTCAATGTGATAGAAGTCTCTTGAAAAATTTTGTGTCAATAAGGTCTTTCCCTGAGAAAAATTCAGAACAATCATCTGCCCTTTTAGGGCAAGTAGCATTAAGATTCTTAAAAATTTTAGTTTTCCTCTGGGAGGAGGCCTTGCAGCTATCTTAAAGAAATGCAGTGTTCTGTGGGAGAATAATACTGAACAGGGTGAAAGAAGTGCAGCTTGTGAGTGATAAATATTTACATTTCGTGGAGGCTTTGGGTAAGATTAAGAGGGCTGAACAGCACGACTTTATGTGAGGAGGTGGAGGCATACCCGTCTCTAAAATAGCCAAGGTGATACTGCTCAGGCCTCCAGCAGTAATATAAACAAAGCCTCTGAAAGGTATTTTCTCAGTTGTTCAGCCTCCATGGATCTATTTAAACCTCGACTTTTTCTGTTTTGATTGATTCTGTTTTTGTCACTTAAGGGCCAGGATTAGACCCACTGCCATCATTTGGGGAAGTTTTATCAAATAATGCATAGCATTAAATGCATGAAAATTAGAAATATCAAGCAGAACGTTCATTCGTCTATTTTTGTTCAGCTCAACTGCTTAAAAAATGACAACAAACACAAATCAGGGATATACCGGAATTTGGTATCATTTAAGAATGCTTTTTGGGGGCTACTTTGTTTGATTAGAGTTCAATTAGAATTTTAATTTATCTTCGTTTTATTTGCATAACAAGGTTATGAATGATGAGGCAGCTAGTGCCAGACACGTTGGCTCCAAGGTTTGCAATTTAAGTAGGGAGTATTTTGCAAGAGAGGGAGGGAGGGAGAATTCACTCACTCTTCTTATAATATGCATAGCTTGCTGAAACCTGAGTTTCCCAGATTGTCTTCTTTGAGCTCCTATATCTGTAAGAATAAAGGAAAAGCAGGAGGCAGCACAGCAGACTTGGAGAGCAGATTAGCTTTCTTAAGTGCAATGAATATATCCCCAAAGCAGGAACATTCCCATGATGCCCAGCTGCTGGTGGTGTTTGCAGGCACTGCTTGTTCCCTGCAGGAAAGAGATAGACTGACAAAAAGCAATACTATAGGCTAATAGTTTCTAACACCTTATTCATTCAGAAATGGATAATAGTTGGAAATTGAGCTCTTTTTACCATGACTGTCACCTCAAAGATATAAACAAGTTTGTATAAAATAGGGAGGATTTCTCCTAAGAATGCTTCTATTCCCCTTTGTCCCCACCTGCATTCTAACAAGAGGTCTCTTGCGTCTCCAACCCTATCATGGAACCCTCTTGGCTGTCTTCCCAGACCTCTGACTCCCCAGACGAGTCAGAATATCTTGGACTTAGGACAATTGGCATATATATTTGAAAAGCCTTTTAAGTGATTTTGACATGTTCCTTTGCCTAAATTGACCTGAAACCCTAGATCTGAGTGACTCAATGTGTAATCCCAACATTTAACTTGTGTCTGGCTCCTGCGGAGGGCTGCATCTGCCTTAGTGGGTTGCACTTTGGATTAGCATTTACTTTTTAATAGTGACCTTCATTACTTTGTTTCCAAAGAAATAGAAGTTCCAAGAATATAGGCAAATCAGGAAGGGAGATGTATTTGGGGTCAGGGAGGCATTTTAAACATCACGTATAGGTAACATTCTACACATCACATATAGGTGATCACATATTCTAACTAAGCATAAGATCTTCTGTGCACATAAACCTTGTGAAGCCTTGTATTGATAAAATTATTGAAAGAGCAGACAGAAATGTGATTGCCTTGGTTTAATCCAGCCCGAGGCAAGGAAATTGCCATTTGGCTTTCCAATCCATTAAAGGCCTTTGAGATTTGCCCTTTGCTGCCAGTTCCACTTTCAATTTCACCTTGACACTTCTGATAATTTTGTTTTGGAAACCCAGTTACTGTGCTGCAAATGAGATGGAGTTAGAAGTAGATATGTTCAAGTTATACTGAACCTTAGAAAACGAAAAGCCATTGTTCACCAGGGACTCTCGGAGGAGTGACTAATCTGAGTTTTTCTGCTGTCTCCTGATTGGCAGCCACAGAGAGGAGTCCAGGTGGTTCTAAATTCTGCTCTTGGCATTGCCTCTTTCCCCTGTGGCTGAGGCAGACCTCTTATAAATCATCTCAGATACCAACCCGTGATAGCTCAGGTATCAGAAAAGGGAAAAGGGAACAATTCCTCTGGGCTATCAAAATACTGTTTCCTTTTTCACCTTGGTGAGCATCTGAAAGACATGCCTAAGCTTTTGCTCTTGGGAAAAGCGATCCTTTCTGCTGATCTCACTTGAGATAAGGGAAGATACTCTCCCTACCCACCTGTGCCCTATTGTTTGTTGGGAATAGTTTTAGGGAAATAAGGAGATACATACACCAAGATCTATGTTTACTAAAGTGTGGTATGCAAGCAACTGGTGGCATGCAAAATGGCTTTAGGCAGCACAAAAACAAATTTATGCATTATTTTAAAAATAGTTATTCATTTTCATAGCAATCTCAAATTTCTGGCAAATAAAACTAATTTGTCAGTTTTTAATTACAATAGAAAATTCCCTTTTAAAATAAATTTAAGTTTAAAAAGAGAATCACTTTAAAGACAAGTATTAGAGGAATTACTAATAGTATAGCTGGTGTGTGAAGAGGACAACATCCATGATGCTTGGTATGCGAATGACTGACATTTAGGAAGCATTGACCCAAACAGGCCATGGCAGAGTGGACCTAGAGAAAAAGTAATTGTGAACTTCTTAATTTTAAAATTTTGTTGTGAATCTATAGGTCACGGATATTATGTAGAGATTAGCAATTTGACTCATGATGGTCCCTGACAACTTTAGCTCCTAAAAAAATGTCATTATTAGAAGTAGTGTTATCAACTTAAAGCCCACAATGTAAACTTCAAAAAGATCAAGAGGTCATGCCTGACTATGGGATTTTAATGTTGGTTCTTGATTTGTCTGTTGAGTACTTGAAACTCATTCTAAAATATTGAGCAGTGAGAGCTCATTTGGTTTCCTGATTTAGTGCTTCCAAATCCATTCATCTGTATGCCTAAAGCTAATAATGTTTTCCTACTCCACATTTAACTGTGTAATTCCCCGAGCATCTTTCTGAAGTCACAAATAATAAAGTGCAAGTACTGTTATTTATTTATTTATTTTGTGGTCTTAATAAGACTTTTAACTGGTTGTGATGGGCCTATCAGTTATAAAAATCATGAAAGTCACAATAGTGGGTAACAAAGTGAGACAGGATAAATGAAAACCCAAGAAGCACGTATCAGCTGCATAGCTAAATATAAGGTGACCATTAAGTACAGCTATTTATTAATTAGAAGAGAAGATTTATAAAGAAGAAAGTAGAAATGCAAACTTTGCATTTATTTATTCATTTATATAGTTTTAAAATAGTTTTATTTTGGGGGAGATACTCATATTGAACACACATTAAGGATGATGCAGTATAGCTACCATTTCTACTGTGGAGAGTATGTTATTAACAGGATACCAGATACATTATTACAGTTGGCTGGAAAGCACATGGACTTTGGAGTTGAAAAAATGTGGGTATGATCCTTAGTGTTTCCTACTTCTAGTTGCATGATCATGTGTATTTTGCCTCTAAGTCACAATGGGAAAAATAACACTTGTTTTTAAAGGCTGTTATGGGATTAACTTAGAAAAGGCATTAAAAGTGGTTGGGATGTAAGTTGTGTGCTTTTCCCTTTTCCTTTTTCTAGACATGGAATCACTCAATTTGGCAATTGATTTTATACTCATCTATTATTTTTTTTAATTGCTTCTTAGTTCTGCCTCTATAAATTCATTGTGATGAGGATAATATCTTACTGTTCACATTATCTGCAGTGTTGGGCTCAGAATCAGTGCTCATTATGCACAGGTTGATGAGAGGAGAATAAGGAGGCCAGGTTAGAAAGCAGTTTTCTCATAGCTTTGTGGAGAAGGGGCTTCTGAAATCACTTCTGGCTACTTCTGGCATGCATCATGGCAGCTCGCAGTAAAACATTTTTAGGGTGATATCCTTGCAAGGCAAAGAAATTCACCAATATTTCTTGGTAGAGTGCTCAATAGTTTGGCTCCTCTATGGAGGAGAGATCAACTACGTATTATTAGTAATGGCTGGAATAAAATCAGCATTCAAAACAATTCATCTTTTGATCATCACTTTGGAGGGGAAGACAAAGTGACAAGGCTGCAGGAAGAGTTCATTTCTGTTGTAATCTGAAGTTATAAAGTCATCTTGTAGTTAAACTTCAATTCACTAGGATTTTAAGAATATGAAACATTTACTGAAATGACTTAAGTCTAGGATCTAATGGTTCAGAGGAGTCATATAACTTGTTTCAGACTTACCACATTCTATTCTGTATTCATGTAGACAAATCATTTTATCCTGTTCATAGTGGTTCATCTACCAAATATATCTGCAACAAACATAGCTGTTGTAATTTCACAAATGAATGACTTAAGAACTTTTCTCGCATCCTGCATGTTGGTATGAATGCTAAAATAAGTGTTTACAAAAAATTGCAAAATAAAAATCTATTGCCACAGAATTATCTGTCACAGTGTTTCCTAGTAGACCATTTCTCCGCAAGGGTAATACTATATCTACCGTTTTAACTTTAGTGCCTTAACAGAGGCACTGACTACTGCTGAATGAATAAATAAAGAAACAAAGTAAAAGTTGCTGAAGCACCTCCAGTGAGTGGCTGTTGGTAGATATTTTCCTCTGAGCATTTGTTGGTTACTTATGCATTCAGAATTTGGAGCTGCTTATGTCTCAGGAATATGAGTTCATTTTGGGTCAGAGTGGTTAGATCAGGAGAAGTACCCAAAACTTAAGATTAATCAATTGTTTTCCATCTAGTAAATTTTCATCAATGATTAGGACCTACGGGAGGGACTAAAGATTTGACTGGACTCTTTCAATCACCAGATCCAATAATGCATACTGTGTATCAAATAGTGCCCCAGATATTAGCCCTGGCTAATGGATAGGAACTGGCGGGGGTACCCTAGTCCTTTGTAGTTTGAAAGTACAGATGAAGTATATTTCCTGGGGCCCAGCTATTCTGACATAGCTTAATAGGCAAGATCGGTTCAAATGGATTATGCCTCATATAGCATATTTAGATGGCACCTGGAAAAACTGACCACCTGAGTTCAAATTCTGGTTTTACAACTTTCTAGCTATGTGATCTTGGAAAATTTGCTATACTTTTGTGCCTCATGTCCTTTAGCTGAAAAGTTGTGACAAATTTTAATTTTTCTGCCTCCCTCATAGAGTTTTTATGAAGATAAAATGAAATAATCTATGTAAAACATTTATTAGTCTGCCTGGCACATAATTATAGCTCAGTAAGTGTTAGAAGCTATTATTATTATTAATATTATTACTGCCTCATTGAGGTATAAAACTAAGTTGTTAAGGTATTTGGTGAGTATAAAATGAGTTTTAACTCTCTTTGGAAACGAAGGTATGTCATATGGCTTGATAATTGATGGGTTTCTGGTTAGTCTCTTTGATTACAGTATAGGTTTCTTACAAACTTATCTGCCAGATTTTAATAGCCTTTGACTTTCCCTCATCTGGTATAATAACATGGTAAGTTTTCAATAAATATTTGGTGAATGAGAATGAGTGAAACTTACACAAAGCTGCAGAGTGTTTATGTATCATAAAAAATACCCATGGTGATATTTAGTGTTGGGTTTTGTTCTATGAGAAGATTTCAGAAGTCTTTAGAAATTTTCTTTAAAATGTTTTTGTTTAAAAGTAAGATAAATTAAAATAAATCTCCCTAAAATATAATTGGCCATGTTTATTTTTAGAAAAGAAACTACTACTGTGTTTGGATAGGAACAATCTGTACTTCTCCATAAATATGTCACATTTTTGAACTACCAAGAAAAAAACAATAGAAAAATTCAATCTCCTGTTGTTTCAAATTCCATCTAATTTAGAGGCTTTTTTTGGGTTTGGTTTGGTTTGTGTTGTTACCACTCCTGGTGTCAGCTGGGATGCAGTGCTGGGTGATACACGTGGGTGTGCCCAGGTCTGGGTGTGAACCAATCTGTGGTTAGTGTATAATATCACAGCGCACTTACTCTTCATCCTTGCCCTTTCTATTTGTGCCTGCTGGGTTAAATGTGAAAAACTCTGGATCCCGACATATCCCAGTTCTTCTGGGTTACCTGCTGTTATTAGCCAGTTTATATATAGCTGCACATGTTTTCTCTGAAATTTCAGAGATAATAATTTCAGATATTCCCTTAGCATGCCTTTCTTAGATTTCCCTCACATTCTATCACTGGAGGACCCACCTGGCCCTGAGCCTTCTTTCAGGGGTTGGATAGGTTTGATGCCTCCCATTGTTCTCACTACTGCTCAAATGTCTCCTTTCCTAATCTGTGTTCCTACAGATGCCATCTTTTTGGGTTGTGTTCTTGGCTTTCACTCTTGCTCGGACTTAGACTTCAGGGTTGAAGAAGTTGTCACAGTGCAATCTCCAGACTTCTTTGGCCTTTGAGATCACTTTTCAATCTTTGTAATCCAATAGGAAAATCACAAAGAACAGTTCCATAAGCTGATAAGTCAAAATGAGTATAGGAGAAATGGTACATTACATGCAAATAAACAGAGAAATCAGAAGAAAGAACAAGAGAAAAAAAGAGAAAAACTTCATGGTTTCTGCTTCTCCTGAGTCTACATACAGACCACCCAGATGTTACCACTTTTGGATCTGAACACATTTGAGTGAAAGCTTTCATTCATCAAAGGAATGTCAAGAATTGTGTGGCTACATACAATTTAGGTAATATTAGCTCTCATGTTAGCATTAGGGAAACACCAGTGTTAGGTTCAACTCCAAGGTTTCAGTGGCTAACCCAATGGCAGTTTATTTCTTGTTCATTAATCAGTCCAACGTAGGTATTACTGGTCCATGGGGCTTGAAGCCTAGGGGTCTACTGAAAATGTCAGTCATCAAACCAGACTGACAGGTGCTGCCATCTTCCCCATCGGGCTTCCAGTAATTAGAGCACAGAGGAAGATATATATAAGGTTTTTCTGGATCAAGTTTGAAAGTGATGGTCATCAGTCACTTTTACTCGCATTCTCTTGTATGAAACTCATGTAAGCTAAAAACATCAACTAAAACAGAAACTGAGATGTTTAGGAAAAAGAAGAAACAGAGCTGTTTGCTTCCAAGTTAGTTACAGGTGCCAGTAACCACTCCCAAAGTGCTTAGACAAAAATCTCAAATCTGATTTATTTATCATTTTAAGGTAAGCTAAAAAATAGAGAGAAAAGAGGAAACACATTTTAATAAGCAGCAGTTCGATTTTTTTTCCATTCAAAGGTCATACTTAGTCCTTCCCCAAAGGAAAAAATTGATAAAAGTAATTTTAAAAAATTAAGTATTGTCTCCAGGTCAAAGTCTGTAATTTCTGAGTGATGAGCGATTTCCTCCATCAAGTACAGATAGGGTGGCATGGGTTCCAACTACCTCTAACTAAACAGAAAAAAAAAAAAAAAAAAAAAAAACCCACACACAGAAAAACAAAACCACACACACAAAAACCCACACCCCCTCCCCCACCAGAAGATAGACAAGACCAGATCAAGCACAGGATAACAGAGAGACAAATTTCCTTTAGAAAGGGAAGATTAGAAGGCCCAGTGTTTGCTGGTTCATTTCAAGGCTGGAGTCTTGCTGTGTGCCTACTGTAAGTCCATCCCTGATCTGCAGGGAAGTTTTGCATAGGTCCTGGATTCTCTTATCAGGACAAATTCCTTCTTTCATTGTTTTCTGCAGCTTCTGATATGCCCTCAAGATGTTCTTTTTTTTCCTGTTCATAAAAAGTGGGACATTGGTAAGTTTGCCCTCCTTGGGGACCATAGAGCTTTTGCAATCTGCTCCTTGCTAGCACAAGTTTGGGGTGCCAAGTCTTCTTTTATAGTCATAGGCTATTTTTTTCTAAAAGCAAGTTCTGTTAATACAACTCCTTATAAAATCTCACTTGGCTTCTGAGCTATGTGCTTCCAAGGTAGCTTCATATGCTAGTAAAGATCCCCTGAACTTCTTTCACAGATATAATTCTGAAGCCTGATTTATTTCATTGCTTCCTCATCTTAATGGCTCTTTTAACTTAATGGAGGCTGTTTTGATGTCATTTGAATTCTTTGTTTAATTGCTAAGAATTAATGGGCCTTTTCCACTCTTAACTCTTTTCCTATTTTATGTCGTACTTTTTTGGAATTCAGAAGCTGTTGGGTTTTCCAACTCTATGAGACCTCACATTTCTGGAATTTTACTCAAAACCTGTTAATTCTTTCCTGAACTGCAATCTTCCTCACAGTAACTTGCTATAAGCAGCATGGAGGAACTGATAAACATGGACATCTCTCTTCAGCTACTTCCGCTAGAGCTAGTTTCAGAAGATACCTCGTCTGCCTTCCAGATTGCTTCAGTCAACCCTTTTTATGAACTATTTTGCCAAAACAAAACAGGACTCTTCAACCTTCTAGCCATCCACCACCTGAGTACTAACCCAATGCCAAGTATTTGGGGTTTAGTTCCGGCAGTGTCTGGCTTCGAATAGGATAATGTTAAGATTCAAGGTAGTGTAAGTTATTGTAAAACATTTAGTCTAGAAATTTCATTGATTTAATGCATTAAGAGTTTATTTCTCTCTTATAAAAATCCAGGGTGGGTCACTAAGGGATCTAGGTTGTTGGAGGCTTTGCTGTCACTTGTCTCCAGTGAGTGTTTTCCAAGTTCGCTTTGGATATCAACAGCCAGCTAGCAGGAGGAGAAAGAGCATAAAGTTTTTCACAGAGAAAATATAGGTGGTCAGTTCTGGAAGCAGGGCTTGTCCCTTTCACTATACTTTAGTCCCTAACCACATTTAACTGCAAAGGAAGCTGGAGAAAGTCACCTGGCTGTGTGCTTAAGAGGAAGAGAAAATGGTTTTCCATAAAAGCACTATTAGTCTCTGCTACAGTGCCTTAAGCAGATGGGAGGATCTTTTTCTTGTGTGACAAGTCACAAAGGTAGGTTGTTCAAAGCTGGTGCACTAACTATGATGACAGTGAAGAGATAGTGTTTTCCTCCCCACACTCTACCCCTCCTTTCCTCAGGAAAACAGTGCCCTCTCCTGAGATTTCTGACAACTTATTGGCCAGAATTGAGTTAAGTGACCATTGTTAGTGGTCAGGGAAGCTGAGAAATTGGTATTTTAACTAGGCACATTTCCCCTCTTTTAAAATCAATTCAATTAATAAGAAAGAAGGGGAGAATGGACGTGGGATAGCTAATTAGCTGTGTCTGCCTCAAAAATGTCTGTATTCTAAGAGGAACATTGTTCCGGGTGCAGATCTTTTTCTTTTGGAAAGTTGCATATAAAACTTCTATCTTCTAGAGATATTCAGAAATATTTATTCGAAGTAAGTCTTTTTGCAACTTGTACCATGCCTAGAACATAGTAAGTGCTAATACATTTTTTACTGAAATAGATGAATGAGCAAAGACATTATATGCCTGTATGAATGGAAGAGTCAAAAGATGTCCTTCTGACAATTCTAACACATATATGAGTAGACTGAGAGAGTTGTTGTCTAGTATACAAATAACTTTTTGTAGATATTTCTTATTCATGAAGTAGTTTATGCCTTCCAAGGCCTCAAATATTTGCATTCCTAGAGAAAAATTAAGAAAACAACAAACCAACCCAAAAGAAAATCATAAAAGGTTACCCAAAGAAGTGAAAGAATATATCTTATAAAAGTCTCCAAACTTCTAGACGGTAAGAGACTATGTCTTTTTTTTTTTTTGGGGTATTGATTTAGAAACCAGAAAAATAAAAATATAACTGATTTTTGATTGAAATAAATTGATTATACAAATATTTATTAATATGTCTGGAAAAATAATCTAGTCAAAAATAGCAAATGCCTTGAGTGCATGTCCATGAGTCTCTCTTTTTAACTTGCTTTTCTGGTGGTTAGAATAGGGAGGGACAGACACGTGGGAGATACATGTTTTGTGTCAGTCACTGCTGCTGGTGCTGCCACAGTTGCAAATGATGAGGCCAAAGCCACTTCACAGTTCTGCTTTGGAAGCCAAAAAAGACTTCCTGTGATGTCAGGCAGCCTGCAGTAACCCAAATGGTGGCCCCAAAATGTACATCTCTGACATAAGCTGCCATTATCAAGCAATAATTATTTCTTCTTTTGAGGAGTTAGCTTGCCAATCACGCTGACGTGCTTTCAGTTTATTTCAATGGTACACATTTTCTTTTTGCATTTCTACTGAAAGAGTATTTGACAGACGAAGTTACTTTCAGTGCCAGTCACTGCCGTGCTGAAAGTCTGTCTGGATGTCCCTTACTGCAAAAGTAAGTCCCTGCTGCATCAAAGCAAGAATAAAAACATCTCGACAAGCTCATCTCTCTTGAAACCCTCAGACAATGGATACTGGTGTGCTCTGAATCCAGGATCCTACTGGGACAGCGGCAAGCTCATAGCTGTGGAATGTGCCCTTGGAAATGGGATCATCTGGAGGTGGGGAATTTCAGCCAGGTGCTGGCATCAAAGGAGTTCTAAGCAAATTCTTCTTGGATTTGTGCACAGAGATACGTTTTTCCTAAAATTAAAAACTCACATTGTGAAAATTCTTGTAAGAAAACAGGAAAACATTTTGACTTGGCTTGTCAGAAAATATACAGTTAATTTCAGGTTATTTCTTCTTGAAGACTCATATTAAAAAAAAAATACGACAGGAACAAAATTAAGACTGATTTTGCCACTTGCTGGCTAGAATGGGAACATGGTTCTGAGGGTTGACCTCACTGGGAGTTCTGTGTTTCTCATGCATTCACATCCCTGGCTCCACAATCTATTCCAGAAATAGATTCTGAAATATATATATATATATATATATATGTTTGAATATGTGTGTGTGTGTGTGTAGATATATATATATATTTTTCAAAAGTTTGTTAGACTAGTATAGAAACTGACATTTCTCTGTTACACTTTGTGATTTCAGGGTGACCTATGTATCCTCTGTGGTTAAAACTTTTAATTCTCTGGTTTCTTTATAGAATCATGATTAGAGTTGACATGGCCTGCCTTTGTTTTCCAGGGAATTCTAAAGGTCTCATCTTTCCTTTTCTTTTGCCCAAGACTGCTGACTTTTTGAAGAAAATAAAATAAAAATGGTTGGTGATGTATATTTCAGTATATTTCTGATTTTCTAGGACTTTGTTCAAAAGATCTATATTTTCCTGCTTTGTATTTGGGGGGTTGCCATGGACCCACTACTTTGACCTTTTCCTCCAGCTTCCTGGGAAAATTACCTGTATGAAAAAATGGCACCTCCATGCATACCACAGAGAACAGTTGACAACTGGAAGGGACACTTCCCTCTCATTCACTCTCCAAATCCACTCAATTGTTAAGGGCTATGGATTTTTACTTCCCAAATGTCATTGTTCCCCATTCTTGCTGCTGTATTCTTGGTCTAATCTCTCACCTAAACTACTGCGATAACCTCCTCTCTGCCAACCCATGTTTGCCCTGGCTTCCCCAATGCATTCTGTGCATTCCAGTCAGAGTGATCTTCCCTAAATGTAAATTGAGGATGTCATTTCCATATCTGAAATCTCTCAATGGCTTTGTCTAAAGACATCAAAATGCTAAAGTCTAACAGTCCTGCATGACCTTATCTTATTCTTCTTCTGAATTTGTGTCTTTCTTGAAAGCATTCTGCTCCTCCATGTCTCAGGGCCTACTTCTTGTGATTTCATTTTTCTAGGTCTATCTTTTCCTTTCATTTTCTGAGCTGATTTTTATCCATGCTTTAAAACACTGCTCAAATATCCCTTTCTTAAGGAACTCTTCCCTGATTCACTGAATCAAGTCCTCTGTTTCATATCCTCATAGTATCTACTATTTACATCTTTTTCTCCTTTTTTCTTTTTTTGCCTTTAGCCCTCACCACAACTGTAATTAAATAACTCTTTTTATTTTTATTTGATTGATGTCTATCTCTATCAAGTGAATGTAAATTCTGTAAGTTCAGGAGTACATGTGCAGGTTTGTTACATAGATAAACTTGTGTCATAGAGGTTTATTGCACAGATTATTTCATCTACCAGGTATTGAGCCCATTAGTTATTTTTCCTGATCCTCTCCTGCTCTTACCCTCCACCCTCTGATAGGCCTCAGTGTATGTTGTTCTCCTCTGTTTTCATGTCTTATCATTTAGCTCCCACTTATAAGTGAGAACATGCAGTATTTGGTTGTCTGTTCCTACATTACTTTGGTAAGGATAATGGGCTTCAGCTACATCCGTGTCCCTGCAAATAACATGATCTCATTTTTAATGGCTGCATAGTATTCCATGTTATAGATGTACCACATGTTCTTTATCCAGTCTATCACTGATGGGCATTTAGGTTGAATGTTATTGTGAATAGTGCTGCAAGGCTTGCCTTCATCTTTTTCACCTCTGTATCTCTGATGCTGAGCATCCTATCTTGTGTTTGCTTTACCCAATCAATTTTTGCTGAAGGAATAAACTTTGAGGAAATTTGCAGTAGGATGAATAGCTGACTGACTAAATCACCCAGTGATAATCAGAATGGATTTTGGAACATATAAACTTTCACCTGGAAAAAATGAGGATGAGGACCTGATAAAGATTGGACTACTTGAAATCAAGCAGATGGGAACTTGACACATTGTAACATTTACTTTAAGAAATTAATGTGATTCATATAATGGTTGTAGAGTTGTTGGCTCTGGGTCTCTGGGTTTTAAATATCTCGAGGTCACTTACTTTTCTTCTGCAGGGTTCTCTGTAACAAACTAGCAGTGCAGTCCTTAGGATGATGAGTCAACAGAAGTTGCTTTTATATATTTTCTTAACTCTCACATGTTGTACGAGCCCCATCTTCCTTGGCCTAAAAAACGGGAGCTTGTTACTCCAGCTGATGATTCCTAATTGGAACAATACAGCAAATGAGTCTTTGGAAGTGTCAGTTTGGGGACTATGCAACGTGTCTGCTAGAGCTGAATTTGTTTACACTTTGCCAGTGTCATCATTTACAAACTTCAAAAAACACATTGACAAATTCCCTAGCTGTTTTGGCAGTGCTTCCATCAATCACCCAACTAATAGCACCAACATTTCTCCTGGGCTATTATAGTCACTTCAATCGCTGCTGCTGCAGCTTTGGGAGAAGATAAATCAGAAGAGGTTCTTTTAGATGGTCTCAAGTACAACACCATTTTTTATTAAGCAGTGCTTTCCTCCTCATTCTTCTCTCCCTGCCCTTCCTCCAACCTCCCATAAACAATTCTTCTGCTTTGTACTGCCTAAGATAAAGTAATCTGGATCTATGGCTTTCCTTTGGCAGCCCCTTTGCCACGTCATTGGGTAATAGGCCCATTTATTACTTTGGATTTTTGTGTGTCCTCTTTAGTTACTCCGTGCAGCCCTCTCAAATCAATAAGTGTATTGTGTTTCTGTGGGCAACAGGTGCCTAGCTTCCCAGGCCCAACACACCCTCCAAGAGCGGCTCACATGTCTAACGACCACAGCATGCAAACCTGACACCATTTTGCCTTTCAACCAGGTTCTTTGTGCTGCAGCGTCAGGCAGCAGCTGCATCTCTAAGACTGGGCAGCTAGAGTATCCCTGCTCTTGCACTTTCATGATTTCCTTCTATTGCTAATGCCTGACACCCCTTTTCACAAGGAATAAATATTGCAAATACTCAGCCGCTTTGCCACCTATGCAGATTTGTTTTTCTTGTGGCAGCAATTCCTCCTTATTTTTTTATTTTAATTCAAAGCTTGTCTTTCTTTTTTCCTTCCAAACTGACCTATCTTAAAAAGTGTATGAAAAATGACAACAACCCCTTTCAACTTCCTCACTGTCAAGACCTCGTCTTCTCCATTCATAACACATGCATTCAAAACTCTGGATGAAGAAAGGGGAACTCCTGCCCAAGTTGGCAGGTCAGGTGAGCAGAGCTGGCCAGCCTCCACTGCCCAGCTGGAGTGTCACTGGCCACGGTGCCAACTGGAGGGCCAAACAAACCTCAGACTGCATTTCAAGTTGCTGCCTGAGTGGTGCCGTTAACTCCATCACTGAGGGCTCTATTCATCCTAAATGATCCATGGTCCTGGACAAAGCACCAACTGCAGCCTCTTGCACATCTTGGCTCTGTATCTGACCGATCTATTAATCAGAATTTTAACTGGGCCTTCAAAGCATTTTTCTTTCATGTAAGTCAGAGAGCGAATTGCAGTGGAGACTTCATGTAAATGATGCTATCAACTTGATGCATGGAGCCATCCATGTCTGAATTTGTGGCCACAGGGAGTATTATTTACCCTAAAAAAGTACCCTTTCTCCTGGATGTCTTCACTGCTTGAGGCGGTTTTTACTACTAGCAGTATGATTGCCAGTTCTATCTTGGTGCTGAAATGACCAAATGGCAGTAATCATTTTTATGTTTGAAAGGAATTTTTTTTAGATGAAAGAGAAATACCCTTGATTTTCACATCTTTTAAAAGCAAGTTTTAAGGTGAATGTTTGTTTAAATTCTAATTTAAATTTAAATTCAAAGCTGTTTTTAGTTGACTGACAATAATTACTTGTATAATTGAAAGCATTCATAAAGACAACTGGCTGATTAGAATTTACTGACCTCATAAGAAAGGAATATTTTTGAACTCTGTTTCAGCCTCAGTAATATGAGAAATCCTTAGTCCAGAGAAAGAATCAGCATTTGTTCCTTGTGTATATTGATGATTTTATTTATATGAGACCTAAACTTGGGATAATGAATGTAAATATTGCAACACACTTATAGTAGGCTGTTTTGAATTGATATTTTAAACAGTACAATGTTTGAGAAACTTGAGTATTGCATATGTTCCATTTAAAGAATATAAAACTTGTGACTCTCCAATGTTGACTTAAATTTATTAAACTAGCAATAACCTTCTTATGTATACAACTTATTCTACCACTGTAAATCCTAACAAAAAATTCAATCAAAAACAAAACCACAAAATCAATAAAGTATAAATTGACTTTCACTTAAATGTAAAAGAAAATGTTGATTGTGGAACTAAGTGGGCCACTCACAGTGGAATCATGGTGTTTACCTAGGCACTAATTTTGTAGAGTGTGGCATGCTGGTGTTAGTGTGTTATGTGATCACTAGTGTGCTGTAATGCTGTTTGGTCTCACTGGTGTGAATATATCATTTATTTTGTCTGTTTCTCTTTTTTCCCATTGGCTCAGGACATAAGGGACTGTTTGGCCTCACCTTGATCATCAGACATGCAAAACTGATTCTCAAATCACGAGCACAACTTGGTTATAAGGCAATCTTCTTAACCTTTTAGATAACCCAGAATATATTTATGTTAATTTTTAGATCATTGCCAAAATGAAGACAAAGCATTAAAAAATTCTCATAGAGAACTTTTCAATTCTGAAAAGATATCCTTTGACTATAGCTTGGTAATCACTGATTTAACCGCGAACATGTCTGAGAGTATTCCATTTTTAGTCTTTACTCTTTGACTAACCCACTAGGCAAAAGCTACCGAACTGTTCACTTAGTCTTCGAAGACTTTAATTATCACTTTTTGTTGCGTAAAACTAATAACAACACAATTCAGTTCGACCCTTTGTATTAGGTATGTAATGTGCCAGTCACTGGGTAAAAAATAGAATAGATCAGAGCAGAAAGAATGAAAATCTTGGTAGAAGAATATGGCAATTACAGTATTAAACATATAAGTCCTCTCTGGAATTTTTTTTTTTTGAAGATGGAGTCTCAATCTGTTGCCTGGGCTAGAGTGTAATGGTGAAATCTCGGCTCAGTGCAACCTCTGAATCCGGGGTTCAGCAATTCTCCTGCCTCAGTCTCCTGAGTAGCTGAGGCTATAGGTGTGCACCACCATGCTGGGCTAATTTTTGTATTTTTAGTAGAGGGGGGTTTCACCATGGTGGCCAGGCTGGTCTTGAACTTCTCACCTCAGGTGAGCCACCTGCCTGGGCCTCCCACAGTGCTAGGATTACAGATGCGAGCCACCATGCCTGGCTTTTTCTAGAAATTTTGATAATATTAAACTTGGTTGAACATTGTCCTACATAAACTGATTTTTAGAACTTTACAGTTTTAATTTATATGCAGATGACACTAATGATTTTAGCAAATAGTTTCTTAGAAATTTCCTTTGAAATAACTTGAAAAAAAATGCATATTTTTAAAAAGCAATGCATATCCTTTTTGCTAATAGTAGATAGTAATTTCAAATTTTCATGTTAAAACCCATCTCCCCTAATTGGTCTTAATTGTAGAAGTTTGACTTGCATCTTTTTTGGATTCATTGTCCTGTTCTTTCTTTTGTTCAAGGTAACAGGCATGGTCAGATTGCATATAAATATATGCATGGATTATGGCTTTTATTAGCAATGCATTTAAAATTGTAAACTGAATGACCAGTAGTTTACATGCTGGCTTCCAGGAACACAGTCAAATTAGCTAATATTGAAAGGCTTTCATCCCACTGTAAAGTCATATAGATGCTAATAACCAGCAGAATATTTATACATATTGAACTTAAAGTAAGTATCAGGATTTTTCCATGATCTGAGAAAAAGAGGGCTCTCATGAAGGAGTAACCTATGGTGAAGGTAAATTAATTTAGTCAACATAGGACAGCTTAAGCTGGCTCACACTGCATGTCCAGCTGCCGCTGCCAGAGGCCTCTGTCACTGTTGTCACATGGAGACCCATGCTGATCGTGGCTCCAACTTGACCCACATAATGGTCAAGGCAGGAAACAAGGAGGCATGATGAATAAAATTCTGGTTTGTAAAACTTCTACAAGTAAAAGTCACAGGTTAATTATCTTCACATTTTGCTGTTTAAATAGAGTATCTGAGCACACCTAACTTCAGTGGGCACAGGGAAATATAATCATTATACCAGAGAGAGAACAGAACTGGAATAATTGTGGACAGCCCAATTAAACTCAGGCTTAAAAAATTATAATCCACACAGAAGAATTAAATTTTGGCAAGAGAAATACATCAGATATGAAACAAACAAACAAACAAACAAAAACTCCCAGGAAAATGAGTATTTTGGTCACAATCTAAAATGTGTAAATATGTAGGCAAAAATATAGGATAAGTATGCTTACAATCATTAAAGAGAGAAAGAGGAAACTGAAACCATAATGAGAGAACAAGAAAATATAAAGCAAAAAGACAGATTTGAGCAAAGAACCAAATCAAACTGTAAGAT
The DNA here is from genome assembly GCA_963573385.1 of Cacajao melanocephalus. NCBI lineage: Eukaryota > Metazoa > Chordata > Mammalia > Primates > Pitheciidae > Cacajao > Cacajao melanocephalus. The sequence continues at coordinate 152,384 of CAUYLG010051168.1, read as the reverse complement.
AGATCTGAGGAATCATCCAGAATGTATTATAGAGTGATAAACAGATGGAAGATAGGAGATAAACAGATGGGAGATATCAAGAGAGGTAAAAAAAAAAATTATGGAAGCTCTAATGAAATGGTCCAACAAAAGTTTAACAGGAATTAAAAAAAAGTAAGAATAGAGAGGATTGGGGACAGGCAATATTGGAAAAGATAATAGCTGAAAATTCCAATAGTGGAAAGACACAATTCCTTTGGTTAAACAAAAAACAAAAGCACAAACAAGAATACATGAGCAGGATAAATAGAACAAATCCTCATCTAATGTTGTCACAGAATTAACGTTAGAATATGACATAGAGGAAATAGGAGAAACGAACAGCAGGAAGACAATAGAATGACAACAGAGATTCTGTCAGCTCTAGTGGATATCCCAAGTGTAATCTCAGGCTCCAAAACTCTTATGGGCCAGCATCAAAATACTGTAATAAGTTCATGTACCAAAATTGTGGACACTAGGAAATTATGGCAATTGGAGTGCAAACAAATATTTCTGGGAAACATCTTGTTTTTAAGTGAGAAAAGTTATGTCACAAAAACATTGTCTTATAAATTTTCAAGGCACTGATAATTTAGAAAATTGCTTTTATATAAATCTTTTGACACCGTAGTCATAGTAATTACTATCCATAGGCAGGGCAATAATCACAGCTTCACTTTATTTATTTATTTTTAGAGACAGAGTTTTTCTCTGTTCTTCAGGCTGAAATGCCATGGCATGATCAGAGCTCACTGTAGCCTCTAACTTCTGGTCTCACCTGATCTTCCTGTCTCAGGTTCCTCAAGTAGTTGGGACTACAGGTATGTACTATTGTGCCTGGCTAATTTTTTTTCCTTTTTCTTTTTCTTTTTTTAAGTAGAGATGAGGTCTTGCCATGTTGCCCAAGCTGTTTCAAATTCCTGGCCTCCAGTGATTCTTTCACCATGGCCTTTCAAAGTGCTGAGATTACAGGTGTGAGCCACTTTGCCCAGCCTAGTCCATTTTAAGGATGGCAACACAGAGACTTATAGGTTAAATGTTCATAAGTCACAAAGCTGACAGATGTAAGAGGATGGTTGAGAAACTCAAGTGCTATGGTCCTTGAGTCATGCTTTAAATCAGGGCTAACACAAAGAAAATATTTGTTTTTCATATTTGCAAATCGTGCCATATTTAAGTGGGGCGTTATTAAGACAGATTATTTGTCAGTTCCAAACACAGTTGCCTCCGAGTAACACTACAATTGTTATACTTAGCCTTTTTACAGCAATCATATTTGGGTACAGATATTCTTTTAAGAATGCAATATGTTTCCCTAAATATTGTGCAGAAATTGATTTTTAAAAAATGGTTTTTGCAAAGAATATGTTTGGTCCAGACCTGTTCACATTAATGACTCCTAAGATGGTAAATTCTAGAGTTAACTTAGGATAGAAGCATGTGCATAATTTAGATTATTTTCTGAATAATCGTATCTAAGCCAAGACAGTGATCAGATTGCATTAGAGGTCCTTGCCACAGATGATATGATTTTTTTTTACACAGAAAACTGAAAGTAACTGATAGGCAAGTTATTAGAAATTGAAACAATTTCTAAAGGTTTTCTGATATAATATTTTCAGAAAAAGGTGTTTTATTTCCATGTATCAATTTTGAAAAATCAAAAATTTTAATATTTTAGTTTCCAAGTGTTGTCATCATCAATATGCATGCTACTCCTCACTTTAAAAGCTGAATCTATTTCCCATTCCTTTGAATCTTGCCTGCCTTTGCAATAGAATGTGGTAGCAGTGATGGTGGGTGAATTCCAGACCCGTCGTTTATGAGGACTGGCAGCTTGTTCTTTTTCACTCTTACAAGCTGGCCACCCTGTAAAAAGTCAAATGACTGTGACAACATCATACTGTGAGGGAGCACAATCTACCCATGTGGCAAGAGAGAGAGAAAGAAACAGAGAGAGGGATGCCTAGTCACATCCCTACTAGCCCATTCATCCCTGCTGAGGCATGAGCCAAGGGAAGCAGCCATCTTGGATATTTGCTCTGAAAGATAACTTATAAGGTGGAAGAACTGCCAGGCTGAGCCCAGTCCAAATTAGAGAATCATAAAAAAATTATATATCTGTGTTTTAAGCCACTACATTTTGGGGTAGTATGTTATGCAGCAATAGATGACTGTAATGGAATGTGGTACCTACATGTAGTGTGGCCATAACAAAAACCTAAAATGTGATACTGGATTTGTTACTGAGCAGTGAGTGGAAGGAAGCATAAAAGGCCGTGAGGAAATTGTTATTGGAGACTTGTGAAAAAGACAATCCATCTTATGTAGCAGTGGAATGTCTGGCAGGACCATTGCCTACAACTACAATGAAGAAAGAAAATGAATCTTATGGACTGTGGGTTTGGCTGAGATTTCTAGCAGAATATTGTAAGCCGTGTATGATAGGTAAATGAAGAGAGACAAAATAGTAAAGAAGCTGCTCAGTTTATACCAGATGTTAGGAAAAAAAAAATAAAATTGAAGACATGATAGTCTGGAAAATTAAACTTTTTCTCATTACCAACTTCTCCAGCTGACAAAATGCCCTCAGAATATGAAATGGCCTCAAGGGAAAGATCAAGTGCAGAGAATTGTCAGTAAAATTTTTACTTTAGTGTTAAAATCAAATCAAGTGCATGGCTATGGGATCCTTTCTGAAAACATTTCAAAGATTGGAGTAAGTGCCTCAAACACTTTCTGAATCAGACCAAAAGGCTTCTAAGAGCTTTAAGTAGCCTACCAACCAAAAAGAGTCCAGGACCAGATGGATTCATAGTCAAATTCTATCAGAGGTACAAAGAAGGGCTGGTACTATTCCTTCTGAAATGATTCCAAACAATACAAAATGAGGGAATCCTCCCTAACTCATTTTATGAGACCAACATCATCCTGATACCAAAACCTGGCAGAGACACAACTAAAAAAGAAAATTTAAGGCCAGTATCCATGATGCACATTGATGTGAAAATCTTCAACAAAATACTGGCAAACTGAATCCAGCAGCACATCAAAAAGCTTATCCCTCATGATCAAATAGGCTTCATCCCTGGGATGCAAGGCTGGTTCAACATATGCAAATCTATAAACGTAATCCATCATATAAACAGAACCAAAGAGAAAAACCATATGGTTATCTCAATAGATGCAGAGAAGGTCTAATGTATTTATTCTGTTTTTGCCTCGCCATTATTCGTTGGGTGTTTATGGGATAGATAACATATATTTTTAGTTCACATGTCTCTCCTGAAGGACTGCATCTGAGGAGAGTCATCTCCGTTCCCAAATAGTCCATATTTAGATGACAACATATTGGATTTCAAATCTGCCTCTGATACTATAAGGAGATGAAATATGGGGGTCCCAAGCGAGGGTGAGTGTATTTAGCAATTGGGAGTGATGTGAGTTGTTGTAGTCCAAGGCCATCATCAATTACTTTCCTCCTTCTTTGCATTTGTCATTCCTCCCATTAAGAAGTAGAGATTATTTCTCCTATCCTTGAAACTGGGCTATACTTGTGACTGAATTTGTCCAACGTATCAGGGCAATAGTTATGCTCTGCCAATTCCAGAATCCTTTAAGGGACTGGGGAGCTTCTACTTCCTTTCTCTTGGAAGCAGTCACCAAGTAAGAGGTCCAGTTATGCTGACGCCATCATGCTCTGTGCAAACACAAGCATGCCACTAGAAGGCTGCATAAGAGGGGGGCATACTTATCCAGCTTCCAGTTATTCCTTCCATTTCTGCAGAGACAACAGTCATATAGGTGAAGAAGATATCTTGTGCTGTCTAGTTCTAGAAGATACTCTGCGTCTTTGCTAGTTTCTAGCAAAGAAACCACACAGCCCAGATGCTAGAATCTTGTTTCTAAGCTGAGTTTTGGTGTGGGTTGTTTCTCAACAATAGGTAATCAATAAATTAATTTAAAGACATATTATTTATGTTAGTAACAAAAATATAAGGTTTAAAATAACTTTCCTGGGCCAGGTGTGGTGCCTTCAGGCCTGTAATCCCAGTATTTTGGGAGGCTAAGGCGGGCAGATTACTTGGGGACAGGAGTTTGAGACCAGCCTAGATAATACGGTGAAACCCCATCTCTACCAAAAATACAAAAAAATTAGCTGGGCATGGTGGCACATGCCTGTGGTCTCAGCTACTTGGGAGGCTGAGGTAGGAGGATCCCTCAAACACAGGAGGCAGAGGTTGTAGTGAGCCAAGATCATGCTTCTATACTCCAGCCTGGGTGACAGAGTGAGACCCTTTCTTAATAAAATAAAATAAATGACTTGTATGTTGAAAAGAATAAGAATAATTGTTACTGAAAGTCATTAAAGAAGACCTGAGTAAATGGTGAAATGTAGCATGTCTACAAAGTGGAAGACAATAGCTTTACAACGTCAATTCTCCCCTAATTAACCTATTATTTTAATGTAATGTTAATAAAAATCATAATGAAAACTTGAAGACACTTTTCAAACAAATAGATTTGGATGTAAAATGACCTCAAGTAACAATCATTAATAAGAAAAGGAATCTGGGGAAGACTTGGACTTTTACATATTGACTTATAATACAAATATAGTAATGAAGACAGTAAGTATCTGTGCAAAGATATACAAATTGAATAGCAAAAATAGTAAACTTTGAAACAGACTCACAAATATATGATGACTATATTAGTGTCTTTTCACACTGCTATAAAGATACTACCTGATTCTAGGTAATTTATAAAGGAAAGAGGTTTAATTGACTCATAGTTCCACATGACTAGGGAGGACTCAGGAAACTTACAATCATGGGGAAGCAAGCTTGGGTTGCTCACATGGTAGCAGAAGAGAGAGTTGTGTGAGAGTGCAGGAAAAACTTCTGATTATGAAACCATCAGATCTCCTGAGAATTTGCTCACTATCATGAGAACAGCATGGGGGAAACAACTCCCATAATCCATTCTCTTCCTACCAGGTCTCTCCCTCAACACTTGGGGGTTACAATTCAAGACGAGATTCAAGATGAGATTGGGTGAGGTTTGTAGTGAGCCAAGATCATGCTACTACACTCCAGCCTGGGAGTATAGTAGCATGATCTTGCCTCACTACAACCTCTGCCTCCCGTTTTTAAGGGATCCTCCTACCAATTCAAGATGAGAATTAGGCCAACAATATCAGTGGCCTAATTTGTGACAGAGCTAGCACTGGAGGTCCCACAGGGAAAGCATGAAAAGTTTAATCAACACTTCCAGGAAAATTCATTTTGAAAAAAATGTTTAAATAGATTTGTAGCTCCTCTCTCTCTCTCTCTCTCCCTCCCTCCCTCCCTTTTTCTCCTTTCACACTTTCACACACGCACAATTCCAAATGAACTGAACTTTAATGTAGATGACAAAACTTTACAATTTTTAATTGATAATATAAGAGAATATCTTCATAACCTTGGATAGTGAAGGATTTCTTAAGTAAGTCTCAAAGTATAATTGTATAGGGAAAATTAATAAATTCATCTAGATTAAAATTAAGGATTTGTTTATCAAAGACATAGTGACCAGGCAATTCATAAAGAAGATATCTGAGTATATTAAACTAACATAAAGTTAGTGCTCTGAATATACACAGATAAACTATCAATCAGTAAGGAAAATGCTTTAGCCCTTTTAAAATGCCCTTTAAAAAGTGAGTAAAAGAACTGAATGATGATTTTACACAAGGAGAAAATAATGGTCAATAACATGAAAATATTCTTAAGCTTACACATTATAAGGGAAACACAAATGAAACCACAATGAGAGATTTCATTTCATGCTCCCTGTAATGGTAACCATTAAAGTGCTTGACAGTGTCACCTGCTGACAAGAATGTGGAGCAATGGGGGCACTCACATGTTGTTACTGGGTTTAAAAATTAGAACAACACTTTTGGGAACATACTGCATTTATCTTATAAAGATGACCATGACTATACCCCTCTGATTATCAAAATAAATCATAATTATGCATATTATGCACACCAGAGAAAGTCTTATACAGTAGCCAGTACCAGGAGATTTGCATATGTACAGGAATATCCAGACCCAAATGATTACACAATTTGTGCTGTCTTCCTACAGTAACATTCTCTACTGCAGTGGAAATTAATAAACTGCAGCTGCACACATCAATCTGGTTAAATCTCTAAAACATGATTTTGAGAAAGAAATCTTAAAATGACACATGTGGAATGATGACATATGAATCCTAAAACAGCTGAAATCAAATAATGGATTAAGAAAGCGTATTTATGTGTCAGTGTGCTTGCACACTCACATGTGTATATATGATAAAGCTATAACGAAAGCCAAGGAATGAAATCAAGTGAGGGTTTATTCTGGATGGGTAATACAATAATATTTTGATAAAATGTCCTGGCATGAAAATTCCAGAGGAGTTAAACACTAGTGGGAAAAGGGTAAAAAGGGAAGAAATATTTCAGTTTTCAAATTACTAAGTGTCAAAAAGTACTTTTCTGGACCAAAACAGACAACAAAATAAAATAAAACAACAATGACAACACACATCGAATATTTAAAAGTATAAGTCACAAATATAAAATAGCAGGAGTAAATACAAAATTATGTCAGAATGACAATGATAATTCAAATATAAAGAAAATAACGTTAGGCTGGGCACGGTGGCTTATGCCTATAATCCTAGCACTTTGGGAGGCTGAGGTGGGTTGTTCACCTTAGGTCAGGAGTTTGAGACCAGCCTGGCCAATGTGGTGAAACCCCATCTCTACTAAAAATACAAAAATTAGGCAGGCATGGTGGTGGGTGCCTGTAATCCCAGCTACTCAGGAAGCTAAGGCAGTAGAATTGCTTGAACCTGGGAGGTGGAGGTTGGAATGAGAAAAGATTGTTCCATTGCACACCAGCCTGGGCGACAGAACAAGACTCTGTATAAAAAAAAAAAAAAGAAAAAGAAAAAGAAAATAAAAGGAGATAAAGTTGCCTGATTTAATGGGCAACAGAAAGAAAGCAGACTACTAGATTTGTTAAAACCAAAACAAAAGTGAAACCCATCTCTACACAGAATGTAAGAGACCTACTTTAAAAACTGACTTAGGAAGATGAAGGAAAAAGTGAGAATGTATATTTAAGTCAAATCAAAATTTCAGGGTTAGAAAAGATTATTTCATTCTAATAAATGCAAAGCAAACAACATTACATGGAAAAGAGAGTGTTTAAGGAAGTTGCCCACAATACAGATATAACTGTCCTGATCTCTTAGTATGAATAATAGGGCAACATAACTTTTTTGTCAATGGATGTGGGAAAATTATACTAATGCATTCTCTCAATTGTGGTATCTCAAAAAATTATCAAAGGGGTTAACTTGTAGAATTGCCTTATTGGCAGGTTTTATATTAGAGTGGCTTTTTCTGGATCAGCCAACTTTAAGATTTATAATATTAAAAATCTTTTACTTTGTAACCTGGAAATTAAGGAAGCAAATTTCAAATTAAATACAATCATGTCTGTGGCTATTTTGATTATTTTCATAACCAATCATTTTTTTGTGGGGGGTGGCTCAGACTAGTTTTCATTGGGTTTCTATCACTTGCAATAAAAGGAATGCTAACGAATGCATATAGCAACTGGATATGGATATCATGTTAATCAACTGGACATTTACTTGCTTGATAAAATACCCTAGGACATTGCAATATCTACAACAATTCTTAACAAAGGCTTAAGATCTGAAATATAATCTAGTAAGTAAATTCAATGAGTAATACATCAATTATTGCTAAAGGTATATTTTCAATATGGTATTGGTGTAAAAATTTTTTGTTTGGTTTTGTCAGGGTGGTTGAGGATACTCATAATGATTATGAGTAACATTCAATGACTATGAGTTAATACTCTAGGAACTGGCTTGTAAATCATTTTATTTCCAAATAAGTCCCTTGTTTGAATGGAAGACAAGACAAACGATTCAAGGAAAGCAAGTGCTTTTCAGAAAGAACTTAAAATGGTTCTTGGAATTTATACCATTACAGTAACCAGTTAACAGAAATGTGTAAAAATGTTATTAAAATGTTCACCAAAGAAGCAGAAACATATGAAAAAGAGATAATGTAATTGCAATTGGATTTGGTGATTTCAAGATCAACTAGGATTTTTTAAGATTTTGGTGGGAGGTGGATGAAGATGTTCTTAGACATTTAACTGGGAAGTGTTTTTCATCCAGCCACTATACACAAATAGTGTACTCCACATACTATTTGTGCAGAAGCTCACCTTTAATAGTGGGATAAGACATTATACGATGTGTTTGAGATACTTCTGCTGAGTCTATGGTAGGAATTTTCAGTTAGTTCTCATCTCACAGCTTGTAAAACTTGACTGTGCTTATAATAGCTTATTACCCATAAATCCTGATGATGCACAAGCCATCATCATTCACTAAAGAACATTTTTAGTTAGGTGCTTTCATTCTGAATGGCAGTTACTACCTGTTCTAGCCTTGCATAGGTGGTAATTATGAAGTTATTCTATCTGCAGACATAACTAGATGCATTCCCTCAGCTGACCTTAGCCATGCATTGCAACCCATTAGATGTCAGTTTAGGGTTTGCATTTAGTTTTGCTGCCCTGAATGTTATCAAACCGTTCATGATCATCATTGTTTTTAGTAAGCCAAATCCTTTTCTTACTAGCCCTATAATTTACCTACTTTCTGTGGCTAGGCATCTGCAGGACTCTTCAGAAGCCTCTGGCTGGGGACCAGCCTATCTCCCTAGACTTTTTTCTGTGCTAGGGGAGATGGGATCTTTTTAGCTCTGACTAATTTTGGGTTACCATTTCAATTCAAATGAACTGATTCCCTTACTCTGGCAACAAGATAGTTATACCCATCTGAGTATGCATTACTTTGTCAGAGTCTATTGTCATGTGCCAACCCATTAGCTTATACCTTTTACACATTTATACTCATCAAAATCAGAGTTGTAAGGGTCAGGTTGTTTGTGAATTGGGAAGCTGGATACTGACAGCCATCAGTTTGAAACCTAGGCTCAGCCTTTTCTTCTTACTGTTCTCCATTGAACTGTTATTGAAATCTAGACATGCTTTGAGGCCAATTATGACATCTGATTCCACTGCTTTCGATGCCAAGTCTATGGCCTATATCTGTGATATCCTGACTACAAAATTAGCAGAAGGCAAATGGGGAAATACTTTAGAAATTTGATGTTCTTTTGACACATTCATACTTTATTTGGAAAAATCAAAGCAAAATTAGAATTTGCAGTGTTTTTTTTTTTTTGAAGATTGAATCAAAGCCGGGCATGGTGGCTCACACCTGTAATCCTAGCACTTGGAGAGGCTGAGGTGGGTGGATCACCTGAGGTCAGGAGTTCAAGAAAAGATTGCATCAAATTAAAGAAGCTGGCTGTTAGCTGCCCTAAGATATAACTTATATAATCTGTAATATACATTTATTAAAAAATAAAGAGATTGCTGGGCACAGTGGCTGATGCCTGTAATCACAGCACTTTGGGAGGCAGAGGCAGGCGGATAATGAGGTCAGGAGTTTGAGACCAGTCTGGCCGACATAGTGAAACACTGTCTCTACTAAAAATATAAAAATTAACCAGGCATGGTGGCATGCACCTGTAGTCCCAGCTACTTGGGAGGCTGAGGCAGGAGAATCACTTGAACCTGGGAGGTGGAGGTTGTGGTGAGCCGAGATTGTGCCACTGCACTTGAGCCTGAGCAACAGAGCAAGACTGTCTCAAAAAAATAAAAATAAAAAGATTAAGCATTCTGGAAATATGCAATCTCTGTCATGTTTTTAACTTCGCAAATGGTAAGTAATATTGGTTGATTTCACCACTTCTTGAAGAGAAATCTATCCCTGGATTTGGAAGTTAAACAGTGCTTGTCTTTGACCTTAGAAAATTTTTCAGAGCTTTCAAAGCCTGTGTTCCAATTTGTAGTGAATATAAATCATTGTATCTTACTGCTGCTTATTCTCTCAACTTTTTTGATTTGGTTTTGGTACAATTAACCAAAAAATCACAAAGCCTCTGATTTCTGATTACTTACCAGTAATTTATAATGGGGGGATAACAGATTAAGGGATTGAGTGCTATTAGAGGACTCAAGAATTTTGTAGTTTAACATTTATAATTTATACTAATTACAAGCTGCTTTTGACATTGAAAAAATTAATTTCTACTTTTTATTATTACTACAAATATTACAGCACTAAAGTTCTTTGTTCAATATTTATTGAATTCTTATCCACAAGGCTAGAGGAATTATTTAAAGCTCCAAGACTCATTTCTTGTATATTTTAGTATCATTTCCACCTGAAAATTTTGATATTGAAAGTATTCCCTGATATACTGCTTCATGATGAACAAATTGTACTATTAAAAGAATGGAGATCGATATTATCTAAGGTCTTAAATTTGCTGTGGTACCAATTAGAAATTCATTCTGTTGTAAGTAATAACAACTTAGCTTGTAGTGTCTTAAAAGAATTGGGTCTTATATTTGTTACACAACAAGAGGCCAGGAAGTAGATGACTACTATCTTTGATTTAGTGCCTTGATGGTAGAAGGGCCAGAATCTTTTGACTTTTCCTTTATAGTTGGTACTTTTTGGTCCCAAGAAGTGTCCTGCAGTCCAAACACCATATATGCATTCAAGATAGAAGGAAGGTAAAAGGGGAACATGTTAGCACCTTCTTTTTTAAAAAAAATCAGGAAAGAAAACATTTCCCAGCCACATCTCCATAAATCTCATTTGCCAGTGATAGGTCACATGCCCAACATTAATTGCAAGAAAAACTGGGAAATTGTTGACCAGATGGTCATGGTTGGCTTATTCCAATCAGGATCCATCACCTTGAGCAGTTAGTAAGAAAAGAGAGGAGGAGGATATTGCAGAGGGTTGGCTAATGACTAACACAGTCGAGAAACTGTCTGAGGAATTTCATCTGTTGATGATTGAACCAAAAATTATATCCTTTATAAGATAATCATGGAACAGTCATCAGTAGAAGGGGTGATCACCGTTATGTAATCTAATCTTAGCTTTACTAACTGTCATATATTTGAAACATCTTGATTTTTCAAATCTTAATTTTCTTCAAATATATGACATGTAGTGAAGCTACATGTATATCAGCTCGAAACAGGGTTTGATAGAAAAGTAAATGGTGGAGCTAAAAAATAAATCATTATTTCTCAAATGAATCCTTTTCTCTGGGAGAAGAGACCAAAACTATCTTGGTTGATAATGCATATTTACTTTGCAAGATAATTTCAGGGACTACATCTCAAAATGTCTCAAGTACTCTTAGTTGAGATATTCTGTTTCAAACATCTGCTGCTACATTTGCAATTCTGTTACACTTGCAACACAGACTTTGCTATTCACTATAAATTCTGATGGGGTGCCTTCCTCTCATTTCGGTTTAGTGAATTTGTGAAAAGAAAGTATTTTTGCCTCCACAGATAGACACAATCTTTCCTTTCTTACCTTTCGTACACCTTGTAAGAATAATAGCTAATATTTATTCAACACATCATATGCTGGAAATGGTATTAACTAATTCCATGTTCACAACAAATCCATGTGGTAGACCCTTTTGATGCCTACTTTATCACTGATGTAACTGAGGCACAGAAACATTAAGTAACTTTCCTGATTTATAGATTTATACAGGTGGTAAAAGATAGAGCTGGAATTCAAACCGGGCACTCTGGCTCTACAGCCCAAGTTTTAAAACAACCAGATGAGAGATACTTTTCATCATATATGATTTTGTTTTATTCTGTTTCCTAGTCTGCAAACTCTTTGAAGGTTGTATACATTGCTATGTATGTTAGGGTCACTATTTTTAATGATTCTGATAGTCAACTTGTACCTAACTTTTAAAAATGATTGACTTATACTTGGCAGGTTTATTTTATTTGTTTATTCTAAAACATTTTTATTTGATATTATTTCAGACTTTAAAAAGGTTAGAAAAACAGTACAGAGAATTCCCATATGCTCTTCACTCAGATTTCCAAATGTTAACATTTTACTGCAATTGCTTTATTATTCTATCTATCTGTCTAATCTAATCTAATCTCTCTGTCTACCTCTGTCTGTCTGTCCATCCACCCAATCATCCATCTTATTGGCTGGGACTTGGCCACATGGTTAAACCAGGGAGGCTAGAAAATCCAGCTTTTTTTCTGGATGACCATGTGCTCTGCTAAATTTTGGGTGTTCTCTTACTATAGGAAAGGAAGAAGGGGAGAATGGCTGTTTGAAATTCTCTGACATAGTAATATCCCTTATACAAAAGGTTTGTCTTTTGGATTAGGTAGGTGATATGTTCCAGACACCGTGGAATTACATGTACTGCACTTTTCACTCATTATGTGTCCAGTACATGTTAGCTTTTATTATTTTCTTAATAAAGTACTGGTTTACTGTAGGCTTTAATGTTCTGTTTTGTCTTATTAATGACCTCCACCTATCATTTTGGAGCATGATATTGATGTTTGAGGGGCATGGAAAGGTTCTATACCAGCACATCCACTACTACCTTCACATGGCCCATAATGGAAAAGACTTAAGAGTTTTGCATGTCACTGAAGTTGAGAAACAGGCAGTTTTTACAGCTTGTCAGAACAATGAGATCTTAAGTAAATGTTACAAATTCCTTGTCCAATTTATTCATGCATTAGATCATACTTTGCAGAGAAGGAGAGACCTTTATGTAACTTGTACATTTTCATTCACAATGCACATTGGTTTGAAGTAGCCCTTTTTCTCCGGACCTAGGACTTCTGGTTTTTGCAGTAGAGTTGGAGTACCGATCCTCAACAAAAGAGTGGTATGAGAAATTTTTAAAATTTGATGAACTGATTGATGCTACAATTTTGACCTCTTGAGGTTTATTTTTGTGGTAGTCAGCTCAAAGTATGGAGCTAAAAAAAATGAAGGTCAAGATATGTGACTACTTGAAAGAAAGGGCTCATGGTGTATAAATGTGAAAAACTTCTCCGTGAGTCTTCTACGACACCTGTTGACATCCAGTCTCCAAATTTCAACTAAACAGATTCTATCAGCTCATTTCTAATAAAATATTTCCAGTTGTCATGTGTCCACTGGTGTTCTTACTGATATGCTGTGAAACTGTGAAGCAAGTTATTCACCCACATATATACATAAAACATATATATAATTTCTAATTTTAAATATTAGAAACAGTGACTAAAATGTAAATGTGTTTCATCTCATTAAGGACATGAATTCCTGGGGAACGTGAAATGCTTTGGAGGGCTTTTGATGTGCTGAGAGTCTTTTACTGATAATTGCCTAAGGACATGGTTGCTTTATGAACATAGAAGAGATGAGATGCTCTTGTTAAAAAGGAAATGGTGACTTTTATCACTACCTGCATATTTTTATTAAATGAACGTTTTTCCCCCCTCGGAAATTTGAAAGAAGGTACAATGGTTATAGAAAGGTGCCTTTTCAAAAGAACTGGGGAGAAAGCAGTGATAGAGTAGAAAATTGATAGACTTTGACCTTAAGTTGACAAAGACTTGAGCTATTGTGTGTATGTAGCTCAGTTATTTACTAACTATAAGGCCTTGAGCACTTTTGTTTACTTTCTCTGGGCCTGAGTTTTCTACTCTCTCTATAAAAGGTTGACATGAGACCATTCCTTGATAGCTTGTTTTGAAGCTATCAAAGAAATATGTATGCATATATATTCATATATGTTATGTATATATTATGTATAAATATATGCGTTATATACTATGTTTTGAGGGGGAAACACACACATATCTGTTTTTTGCTGTCTATTTTTATGTAAGAAACCATTCCAAAACTTAGTAGCTTAAAGAAACAGCAAAATTTACTTTGCTCATGAATTTGCAATTTGGGAAAGACTCAGTGAACACAGCTTTCCTCCACTCCACTCAGCATCAAAGGGTGGGCTAGAGTCATCTGCATGCTCACTCATTCATGTGGCTGGAGGTAGATGCTGTCTGTCAGCTGGGTTCTCAGCTATGGCTGTGGTTGGACCACGTATTTGGCCTCTCCATGTGGCCTGAATCAGATGTGTACTTGACTATAAACTCTGTGTATAGAATTTGTTCTCAACATAATGTCTTTATTTACGTGAGGAGAATTGCGAGAAACCTATCCATGTTCTCGTGTGTGCACACATACTCTTACACAGACAGAACCACACACTTTGAGGGTGGGGGGATGGGAAGGCATAGGCCGTGTTGTCTTGCACCATATAGCTTGGAAAGACATATTCTATTTGTTAGAAGAAAGTCACTAAGACCCACCCATTTTCAAGGAGACGAGGAAGATACTTTGTTTACTCTTTAATTGAAGGAGTGTCAGAAATTTGTGGACATGTTTTAAAACAGCCACAATGGCACATTGCAAATGCTCGTAGCTCTCTTCTTTCCCTTCAAATCTTCTTGCCAATCTGTTTTTGCTTAGGATAAATCATTCAACCTATTACATAATTTGAACTGTAAAGTACTGGGTAGTTATTGGTGAATGGGATAGACAAATTCTATATTCATTGAGTTTATAGTCAAGTACACATGAATAAAATTGGGCATTTATTCAGGTATTTCTAAACATTTCCTGAGTACCTTCTATGGGAAAGGCCCTCTGGCGTGCACTTTGAAAGATGTGGCTTGGGGCCCATCTCCTCAACTTTCCTCCAATCTCACAGGAGGAATGAAGCATGCATAGTAATTGAAGTAATGTAGATTGTGATAGATACTGTAAATGAAGTTTAGATAGGGGCGATCAGAGATGAAGATAATATGAGGAACTGGATGGTTCAGGGAAGACTTCATGGAAGAGGGAGCATGAAAGCTGTTATTAGAAAGATTTGAATGTGCACTATATGTGAAAAAGTTCTTCCAAACTTAGTCAACAGAGTTCTTTAACATTTGTAAATAGTTTTACAGTTCACGAAAAGCTTTTATGTAATTTATCTTACTTGATTTTCCAAGTAATCATGTAATTTTGCATGCTATCATTTTATTATCCACAGCATTTTTGGTATCATATATATGGAATTCTGTATATAAAATATATATGTAAAATCAATGGATGATGACATTGAGACCCACGGGACTAAAATTACTTCCTCAAGAATGCACAGTTAGTAAATAAAACGTGATGGGAAATAGGAATTTACTTGATGTTTTGGTTTGGGCTAAATCATAAACAGCCTTGAATGACAAGCCAAAGGAGCTCAGGTATTATTTAGTAACCAAAGCACGTTTATTGGGCAGCAGAGAGACACAAGCAAGACTGTGTGTTGGGAAGCATATTCTGCAACTAGTGTCAAAAATAGATTAGAATGAGAATTCTTAGAGGCATGAAGTGATGTTACAATAGCAATTTATGCCAGGGGTAATGCGCCACTGATGTGGTGGTGGTTTTCATGAGGCTAAAGAAGAGAGGTGCACTTAGAAATATCCTGGGGGTGGAATTGATGACATTTAAGCAAGCAACGAGAAATGTCAAAACTGAAGAAAAGGTTTTAAGTCTAAATGATTATGACATTGACATTGATATTTGAGAAGGTTATAGCACACATAGCCTAAAAGAACAGAAGGAGGTTGTGTGTTTTGTGTGTGTGTGTCTGTGTATGTGTGTAAATGTATAACCAGGGTTATATAGTAGGTTTATTTTTCTATATTGGATTCCAAATTTGGGGAAAGATGAGCAAATAAATGAGGATGTCTCCGTATGTTGGGGGTGGGAGGATGGAACCATGAGTGAGAAGTGCATCGCGATGTATGGGCAGAGAGAAAAATATTTCCATTGTAGATCTAGAAGGGTATAACAAATTATCTGTGATGCTGGAGAGAACAGCCTCAGACATATGTTTTGGGAACTAGGAAAATTTGAGAGTACTGTGTGTAAATTCATTAAGTTGACTGACTTATCTCTTGGTTTAGAGGCAACATTGCATTATAAGAAAATCATGGAGTCAAGATTCGAAGTCAAGATTGGAATTTAAATTCTAGCTCTGTTCTGCTTGAACTAAATTAATTTACACCAGTTGCCTAAACTCTGAGCCTCTGGTTTCTCATCTACTATATGAGGTTACTGATGCCTACTGTGTCAGAATAAGAGAAAGAAATAAGAATATATGCAGAGTACAAACTAACGTGTTAGCACACAGTACATGCTCAATAAGTTTTAATTCTAACGATTGCATTGATAACACAAATATAGATTGAAAATGTTTTTTATCATCATCTTGTCTCAGAGGCTAAGAATTAGAAGATCCAAGCTCTAGAGAGAGCTATGGACTTGAGCTTACTCCTTAAAGGACCCTGACACCTGGAAACCAAGGAATCCTACAAACTGCTACTTTATTTGGTGATTTGAGTACTGGCAAGCACCAAGAAACTCGGCAAGAATTAAAATGGTTATTGTATTTTGTCATTGCCATTATTTTAGTAGTGTTGCTTAATAATTATTTTATCTTTTAGATTTTATATATATGTATATATATGTATAGGTTCGTGTGTATGTGTGTGTGTGTATGTGTGCCTGTGTGTGTGTATGTATTCAGGAATTCAGGTATGATACAGCAAAAGCACCAGATTTGAAAACCAAAATGCTGACATTCACATCCTGGCTTCTACTTACTAGCTGCATTACTGTTTCTCTGGAATTTCTCATTCATTAAATAAAACTAAAACTCACTCCTACTGTATTTATGAACCTTGATTTAAGGTATCTGAGAGCCCTTTACAAGCTGTAAACTATAGATCAAATAGTGTGGTTTATATAATCATAAAATAATTTGCATTTATGTCATGTCCAGCAGGATTTTACCTAGAGTGCCAATAACACATAGCCTGGAATTCTGCTTAGAGAATTCATAGGCTGTCTGTATTTAGTGAAAAAAAGTAGCATGATTGCCTAGCAATGCTTAATGTGGTGTGGGAGGAAGCAATATCACATATTTTCTAGTCTTAATTTGTAAGTTGGTGTTCTTGCTTTTTGCTTCTTTTGATTTCTACCAACTAAAATATAAGGACCCAGAGTGTTTTATACACTTTTCTTAGCAGAGTATGGAGATACATGACTCACATATTGAAGTTCCATCCTGCTGGCAGGACTCAGCTGAGGCAGGCAAGAGGATGGTCGTAAGAACAGCTCTTTGAGGCAAAACCCTAAGACATTTTACCAGACTAAGACAACTAAATGGTCATAAATTGCTCTTTATCTGTGCCTTATATATCCATGATGTTGGAGAATATGCTAAAAACAAAGCCTCACCTCTTCTCATCCATTAACTGGTTATCAGTTATGAACTTTGGTCTGGAAAACATTATTGAAAAAAATTGCATTGTTGATGACTCCATTTTGACCAAAATTTAATTTCACTTTGATCTTTAAGATCATTAGGATCACGATGAACTTTTCCACTCCTAAAGCGTCTTCTCCCTACCCCATCGTGCCTCTCCCCTTCCCTTCCCTCCGGGTCCCACCCCTCCCATCCCCTCTTTACCTCACTCTACCCTACCCCTCCTCTCTTCTTAGCTCACCTCACCCTACCCCTCCCTTCTTCTCCCCCTCACTCCCCTTTCTGTTTTTCCCCCTCCCCTCCACTCCCCTTCTCTCTCCCTTCTCTTCCCTTTCTGTTCCCCTTCCCTAACCACATCTATGAACCTAACCACATCTTCCCCTTCTCCCCTCCCCTCCCTTCCCCTGTCCTCCCCTCTTCATCTTCACATGTGTAACATTAGTGAGCTCTGTCTATGCATTGTTCTAAATTCTCCATTGGGTGGCTTCTGATCCAGCTCCTTACGTTATATGCCACTTGGCATTCCCCTTATATCCTTTTTATTTTCATCCTCTTTAAATGTCAGATAAGCCATGGCCTGAAAACCAGTGAATGATGATATAGGTTATTTTGATAGCCTTTTCAAAAATTTATGTAAATCCCACCAAAACACTATAGCTTTTAAGGCACAGCTGTTAATTCAAAGATAATAATGATATTAATAATGTCTCTTTTGACTGTTTAAAGGAGCTTCTCAAATTATTCAATATTTTGCCATGAATCAAACCTTTAAAGATGTTTAAGTATAATTTAATTTTAGTAATCATCAGATAGGTTAAAATTGATTTAATATTTATAGTTAAATTATTGCAAGAAGAGGTAGAACAACTTCCTTTTTTCATTCATTGTCTTAATTTGAACCTGAATTCAATTAACTGAAATACATTGAACATATGGCCTTTCAGACCTGGAGTGGAATTAAATTTTTCTCAGATAATCAATGACTTAAAACTTTTTTAAAAGTATAATAGATCAGGTCGAAGAACTAAATGTATGTGTCTTCCTCTCCACTCCAATTTTATCGAGATCACTAAAAGATACGTATAGGCCTGTAAAATTTGTATATCAATTCTAAATTATGATGGAAAACAAGAAAAGATATAATCATCTGGTATAAGCAGAGATTTTGATGAATTGCCTGGAAGACAGAAAGCAGATGGGATCAGATTAATAGAAAAGGAAGGATTGTGAAAATGCATCTCAAATCAGGCAGGAGAAAACTCCTACAGAAGTGAAACTATTTCCAGTGATGCTCCAAAGTCAGAGATAAACTAAAACACAGATTGGATTGTTAGCAGGGCTGCATTTAACCCTACATAGGTGCAGCCATGCTAGTACTTTCATAATTAAAATGTTTTATGTGAGTTGATAAAATAGCCACTACCATTAACCCGAGGGACACAGGGCCCTGGAACCTACCTATAACTTAGCATCCAATGGGTTAACACCCAGCACACAAGTGGCCTTCAGGACCTCTCTGTCCTGAGTATTAAGTGACCAGTTGCCTATGTTAAATATCACAGCTGGTATGGCAGAATGTCCAGGGACATTAAAAGAAGTTTGGGATGGCTGGCCCCCTCTTTTCTCTGGCCCATTTCTTCAGGAAATTTCCTGAAGAACTTCTTTCTTCAGAGAGTGAATAGCCTGCCTGTGGACAGCTACTAACTAGCTTAGATATTGAGACTGAGAAAGGAGCAGAGTAGAGCTTGAAGTAGCTCTGGAGACTTCTCAGAAGATATTGAAGAAGATAGATGGAAATGAAGTTTTTCAGGAGGATAGGACTATACCACTTTGTGAATATTTACAGTGTCCCAGGAACTGTTCTATAAGATTTACATGTGTAAACTTAGTCATTCCTTCTAGCAACCCTGTGAGAAAGATTCCTATTAGTACCCTCATTGCAAAAATAAGAAAACTAAGGCTCAGAGAGGTATAGATTCTTAGCAGAGGTCACAGAGCTAGTCAGTGGCGAAGCGGGGCTTCCAGCCGCACTCTCATCTGCTGCACAGTCCTTCCTCTCAAGTTCATTGATGGGCTATCCTCCAGATGAAGATATACATGTTTCAACAATGAGGAGGCCTAGCTCCCTTGCTTCCTGATGACCACTAATATCTTTTCAATAGATTCCCTGTTGGTGAAGTGGACAGACTTGGTTTATGTTGCCTTTTACTTTTAATTGAATTTATTATATAATAGAAAATGAAATAAGTGAACTGAAATAATACCTCAATAATCTAGAGTAAGTAATGAACCAGAATAAAACAAGCAAACAGAATAAAGAAATTAATTAGGCGGTAACTAAGAAAATAAAACTTTTTAATAATTATCAAGAATTAATAAGCAGGAATTAATGCAATTAAAGCATTCAATAGTAGATTTGATCAATAAAAGCAAAAATGGTTTTCTCAATAGACCAACAATGAGAACAAAAAGGTCTAGCTAAAAATAAGTACCTAGTATCAGAAACAAGGGAGAAAACATAATTATTGCTATGGAGAAGATTTTGAAGATGTGAAAAAAGTACTTTTCATGACTGTATAAGAAAGCATTTTACCGACTGTGTTTCTATATGGTGCCAATTCTTCTTCCACCATTTGGTTTAGTTTCAGTGCCTATATCATAGAAGGGTCCCTGTTGTAAAAGAACTCAAACACAATCTTGAATAATTGGAAACTTTGTCAGATTGTCTGATGTCAGTGTGTTTTCTGGAACTGCTTCTCTATCTCATTGTCTGGCACTGGTTTGGAAGCATTTATCTCCATCACATCATTTACTGTTAATGCCTCTGGTGTGATGTCTGTTAGCTCTTGAATTTCTCCAGCATTTATATCTTGAAAACCGTCACCCCATTTTATTATATCTACAATCTCTTTTATGATGCCCTTTATTGGCTCTGTTGTAAATCTTGTGAAGTCATGTACGACATCTGGATAAAGTTTTCTCTAGCAGGAATTTACCGTTTCAGACTTGATGGCCTTCACTGCTTTATCTATAACAATGATGGCATCTTTGATGGTGTCATCCAGACTTTCATCATATTCTCTGTAGAGAACATCTTCCATAGCATTGACAATACTTTGCATAGAGTACCATATAAAATGAGAGTTAAAGGCCCCTCTAGAGGCTGAATTAAAGACGTGTTGAGGGCAAGTAGACCACTTCAGTGCCTTTGGTGTTGAACTCATGGGGTTTTGAGTGGCTTGAAGCATTGTCCAATGTCAGTAAATCTTTACAAGGCAGTCCCTTACTGGCAAGGTGCGTCCTGACTTCAGGGACAAAGCATCAATGAAACTAATTTGGAAAAAGTATTGTCCTTGTCAGGACTTTGTGTTGTGCAACCGAAAGATTGTCATGTGGTGTTAATTTTTTTCCTTCAAGGCTCAGGAGTTAGCAACTTTACAGATAAAGGCAGTCTTGTTCATTAAACCCAACCACATTTGCACGAAATTGTATAGTTAGCCTATGCATTCCTGCCTTAAGTCCTGGTGCTTGCTTCTCTCTCTCTCCTTTCTTTTTTCACTAATAAATGTCTTTTCTGGCATTTTTTTTTTCCTAGAACAGGGCATTTTCATCTGCATTAGAAACCTGTTTAGGCAGATTTTTTTTCCTTAGTGATTTTTTTAAATGACATCTTGGAACTCATCTGCTGACTCTTGGTTAGCAGAAACTGCTTCTCCTGTTATGTTGACATTTTAATAAGTTGAAGCTCTTTATAAAATTATCAAACCATTCTTTGCTGGCATTAAATTCTCTAGGTTTAGATTCTTCCCTTTTCTTTTGCTTAAAGTTGTCATATAATGACTTCACTTTTTCTTGAATCATTTTAGAGTCTATAAGAATGCCTTTCTTATATCAATCCTATACCCACATGAAAGCTGTATTTTCAATATGAGATAAAAGTATATTTCACAAAATGTGCAAAGTTTTCATGCCTGCTTGCATAGGGGCACCACAATCTCACAAAGTTTATTTATTTTTCTTTTCTTTTTTCCGCAATGGTTCTTACTCTGAATTCATTTGTCTTGAAATGCTGGACAACTACAACCGTAGATCTCAGTTTACAGAATCTGTCAAGTAATTCAACTTTTTGTTGTAATGACGTGGCTTTTCTCTCCTCCTTAGAAGCACGTCCAACATCACTAGTGGCACTTTGTATGGGTCCCATGGTGTTATTCAAGGTTTATTATATTGCATTAATCATGATGAGAAATACACAAGAACCCAAGATATCACTTTTTACTGTGATATGAAATTTACTAGAGACAAAATCCTCATCAGAAATGATTTGTCATATGGCTTTAAGTTGATACTCACAATACTTGTGATTACCACAATAGCAACAGGAGGTGGCTACAGAGTTATTACGGTGGTACAGTACACACTTAATTTTATGCAGTTGATTTAATACTGTATTTTTACATTTGCTTACATTTCTCTTCACAGAAAATGGCATCATACATGGTCTGTATTTATGTGCATAAGTTTGGATAGATGTTGGTTTTTTATAATTTGTGTATATTTTATGGTTGTAACTGATAAAATAGTGTCTCCATATATTTTATGTGTTGATAATATAACTACTTTTTCCTTATCTTTTGATATTTCTAGGCTATGTGGTTTGTCTGCAGGTTTTTTTCCCCACATATTTGCAAATCTCTACAAAAATGTTCAACATATATGTCGAAAAAAATTCTTATATTAGAGGACCTGTGTAGTTCAAACTGTGTTGTTCAAGGGTCAACTTTATGAATATGTGTGTATACCGCATTTTCTTTAGCTACTTGTACACCAGTGGGCATTAAGTTGTTTTCATTTTTCATATCTTCGTTATTGTGAATAATGCTGCAATGAACATGGAAGTTCAGATATCTTTATGAGGTGGTGATTTCATCTCCTTTGGGTGTATATCCAGAGAAAGGATTGCTGGATTATAGAGTAATTTCTTTTCCCCAAGTCAGACGGGTAATGTGCTGAGATCATAACAAGTTTCAAAGGGTGGCACACCTCACGCATTCGTGTGAACACGCTATCATCATGCTCATGAACTACACAAAGATCAGGAGTTCTGTTTTTAATTTCTTTAGGAACCTCCATTCTGTCTTTCATAAAGGCTGTACCAATCTACTGTCCCACCAAAAGAATAGTAGGATTATCTTTTCTCCATATCCTTGTCAACATTTGTTATTGCATGTATTTTTGATAATAGCTATTCCTCCAGGCAGGTGTGAGGTGATTCCTAGTGATTTTACTTTGTACTTCCCGGATGATGAGTAATGTTGGACACCTTTTCCTATACTAGTTGGCCATTTTTATGTCTTCTTTGAGGAAATATGTGTTTAGGTCTTTTATCCATTTTTTAATCAGGTTATTTATTTTTCTGCTATCGAGTTGAAAGAGTTCTTTGTAAATTTTGGATACTAACCTCTTATCAGGTATGTGGTTTACAGTTATAGTTTTTCTAATCCGTAGGCTGCGTATTCATTTGTTGATTGTTTCCTTGGTTGTATAGAAGCACTGTAGCTTGATATAGTCCCATTTACTTATTTTTCTTTTTGTAACATGGGCTTTGGGTGTGGTATTCAAAACAACATTGCCAGGGCCAATTCAAGGAGATTTTCACCTATGCATCTAAGAGTTTTATGACTTCAGGTTTTATATGTAGGATTTAAAAAAATCTACTTTAAGTAGACTTTTGTGTATAGTGTAAGATAAGAGACTAATTAGATTCTTTTGCATGTGAAAATCCAGTTTTCCCAGCACCATTTATTGAAGAGATTGTTCTTTCTCCATTGTATCTGAATGATGAAATATTTAAAAATATACCTATTGAAGTTAGCAATGAAAGGAAGATGTTCACCGATATTGGTACTTTCAAAATAAATTCCTAGGAAATAAAACTAGATAAGAAAAAGTATTCGAAGTGTTATACTTCTAATATAACACTTGTTAGGTGTTATAATACCTAATTAATTATATTGTATATAATATTTGAAATATATGCAATATTATTATATATGTAATATAATTAAATTATTAGAAAAGGGAACAATAAGGTAGTCATACTTTACGTGCAATAGAAGAAGTCATCTCAAAAATCCAAGAATTAGTAGTCAAAATATTTCAAAAATTTCTTCTGATAAGAAAAAAATCAAAACCTAAACAAGAAAATATAAAATATACATTAGTAATTTATAGGAGAAATTAAAAGAATGAATACAAATCTTAGTTATAATAGAGTTAAAATTTTAAACAAAAATGGGATGCTAATCTTTGCCCTTAAAAGTGACAATATTAAATACATTGATGTTTGCCCTGGATTTATTATATATAAGAAAACACTTATTCTTTCACATTGTGATAGTTTTATAAGTAAGCATGATCTTTTTTGAGAGAAATTTGACTCTGTCTATGAAAATGTATGTATATACTCAGCAATTCTACTAGCTCTAACCTAACGGAAATTCATTCATGCAAAAATATGCACATAAGAAAACGATAATTGAAGCAATATTTTTAAACATGAGACTGGGTAATTTATGAAGAAAAGAGGTTTAATTGACTCACAGTTCCACAAGCTGTACAGGAAGCATGGCTAGGAGGCCTCAGGAAACTTACAATCATGGCAGAAGGTGAAGGGGAAGCAAACACGTCTTACCATGGCAGAGCAGGAGGGTGAGGGAGGTGCTGCACACTTTTAAATGATCAGATCTCATAAGAACTCAATATCACAAGAATCGCAAAGGGGAAATCTGCCCCCATGATCCAGTCACCTCTTATCAGGTCTCTCCTCCAATTTGACATGAAATTTGGGTAGGGACACAAATGCAAACTACATCATTCCACCACTGGCCCCTCCCAAGTCTCATATCCTTTTCACATTGCAAAATATAATTATCCCTTCTCAACAATCTCCCAGTCTTAACTCATTTCAGTATTAAAAGTCAACAGTCCAAAGTCTTATTTGAGACAAGTTAAGTCCCTTCTGCCTCAGAGCCTGTAAAATCAAAAACAAGTTAGTTACTTCCAAGATACAGTGAGGGTACAGGCATTGGGCAAATGCTTCAATTCCAAATTGGAGAAATTGGCCAAAACAGGGGCTACAGGCCCCATGCAAGTCTAGAACTCAGCAAGGTAGTCATTAAATCTTAAAGCTTCAAAATAATTTCCTTTGACTCCATGTTTCACACCCAGGGCATGTCGATGGAAGACGTGGGCTCCCACAAACTTGGGCAGCTCTGCCCCTGTGGCTTTGCGGGATACAGCCCCCACAGCTCCTTTCACAGGCTGGCATTGAGTGCCTGCAGCTTTTAAGGTGCATGTAGATCTAGCATTCTGGAGTCTGGAGGATGGTGGCCCTTTTTTTTTAAAGCTCCACTATGTGGTGCCCCTGTGGGGATTCTGTCTGGGGGCTCAACTCTATGTTTCCCTTTCACATTGCCTTAGTGGAGGTTCTCCATGAGGTCACTCCTAAAGCAGACTTTTGTCTGGACATTCAGGTGTTTCCATACATCCTGTAAGATCTAGGTGGAGGTTTGCAAACCTTGGTTCTTGCCTCTGCACACCTATAGGCCTGATACCATGTGGAAGCTACCAAGGCTTGGGACTTGGCCCTTCAGAAGGCATGGACCCTCAGAAAGCATGGCCCCTTTTAGCCATGGATGGAGGTGGAGTGGCTGGGACACAGGATGCCATGTCCTGAGGCTGCACAGAGCAGCAGAGTCCTGGGCCTGGCTTATGAAACCATTTTTCCCTCTTAGGCCTCCAGGCTTGTGATGGGAGGGGCTGCCATGAAGAGCTCTGAAATGCCCTGGAGACATTTTCCCCATTGTCTTGGCTATTAACATTTGGCTTCTCATAACTTATAGATATTTCTGCAGCGAGCTTGAATTTCTCCCCAGAAAATCAGTTGTTCTTTTCTACCACATGGTCAGGCTACAAATTTTCCAAACTTTTAGGCTCCACTTTTAAATATAAGTTCCAATTTTAGACCATCTATTTCTTCATGCATATGAACATACATTTTTAGAAATAGCCAGGTCACTTCTTGAATGCTTTGCTGCTTATAAATTTTTTCCAACAGATACCCTAAGTCATATCTCTCCAGTTAAAAGATCCATATATTTCCAGTGCAGGGGCAAAATGACACCAGCCGCTTTGCTAAAGCATAGCAAGAGTGACCTTTACTCCATTTCCCAATAAGTTTCTCATCTCCATCTGAGACCCCCTCAGCCTGGACTTTACTGTCCATATCATCATCAATATTTTGGTCAAGACCATTCAGCAAGTCTCTAGAAGTTTCCAAACCTTCCTACATCCTTCTGTCTTCTGAGACCTTCAAACTGTTCCAACCTCTACCCATTACCCAGTTCCAAAATTGCTTCCACATTTTAGGTATCTTTATAGCAGTGGCCCACTCCGCTGGTATCAATTTTCTGTATTAGTCTGTTTTTACACAGCTATAAAGAACTACCTGAGACTGAGTAATTTATGAAAAAAAGGTTTAATTGATTCACAGTTCTGCAGGCTTTACAGAAAGCATGACTGGGAGGCCTCAGGAAAGTTAAAATCACGGTGGAAGGCAAAGGGGAAGCAAGTATGTCTCACCATGGTAGAGCAGGAGAAAGAGAAAGAGAAAGGGGGAAGTCCCATATACTTTCAAACAACCAGATTTTATGAGAACTCACAATCACAAGAACAGTAAGGGGGGCGTCTGCCCTGATGAATTAATCACCTCCCACCAGGCCCCTCCGCTGACATGTGGAGATTACAATATGAGATGATATTTGGGTGGGGACACAGAGCCAAACCATATCTCACACCAAATAGGAATTCTTTAAATTTCTATTGGTAAGGTAATATCTAAATGAATTGTGATTTTGTACATCATGATAGATCCCAGGCCAAGATGGCTGATTAGAAGCAGCTGAGGTTCACAGCTCTCACAGAGAAGAAAGAAAATAGCAAGTGAACCCTATATCTTCAGCTGAGGTATCCAGGTTCTCACACCGGGACTGACTAGACAGTTAATGTGACCCTGACAGCAAGGAAAAACAAGGTAGGACGTGGAACCAGGAGAATTCCTATCTCCAGCCAAATCAGGCAGGGTCACACACTCACTCACTGATTTTCCTTGCTTTTCCCATGGATCTTTGCAAACTATGGGGCAGGAGATCTCCTCATGAGCCATGCTAGTAGGGCCTTGGGTCTGAAGCACAGAGCTGTGTGGTCTCTCAGTGACCACTCAGATGCATGGGAGACATGGAATTTTTGCATGCTCAGGTCCCAGGACTTCCGTTGAGATACAAGATGTTCCATGCACTCCTCTTGAAAGGGAGCAGAAGTTAGGGAGCCAAGTGGCATCATTCTGCGGGCTTCATTTTCATAGCACTTCACAAGTAAAGACACACTGGCTTGGAAACCCAGCTGCCAGCCTGTGGCAGCAAGCTGGAGACTGCCTGAGATAGCTGAGTTCCTGGGAGGAAGGGTGACATTTCTGCAGCTAGAACCCGCCTTTTGGCTTGCTGGATCCAAGGAGTCTGGGCAGTCTGAACTGGGAGAAATTTCTCAGAGCACAGCACTGCACAGCTGCTCTGGCAGATCATAGCCAGACTGCTTCTTTAAGTGGGACCCTGATCCATCCCTCCTCACTGGTTGAGGCCTCCCTATGGGATTTTCAACAAATCTTGCCAGGGTTTTACAAACAGACTCTGATCTCTCTCTGGGATGGAGCCATCAGGGAGAGGGGTGGCCACTGTACCTGCAGCTCAGCTAACAGGCATTCCCACCTGCTGGCTAGGGAAAGTCTGGGTGGTCTGAATGTGGGGAGTCCCCCCTACCCTGTGCAGCATACTCACTATGCCAAGGGACAGCTTGACACTTCTTTAAGCCAGACTCTGATCCTGTTCCTCCTGACTGGGTGAGACCTCCTAATAGGGATCTCCAGATACCTCCTACAGAAGAGTTCTTACTGGTATCAAGTTGGTGTCCACCCTGGGATGGAGCTCCCAGAGGAAGGAGCAGGCTGCCATATTTGCTGTTTTGCAGCCTGCACTGCTGATACCTCTTGGTGTGGGAGGGTCTGAGGCAACTAGGGTTTGGAGTAGACCCTCAGCAAACTGCAGCAGCCCTATGAAAGAGGGTCCTGACTGTTAAACAGAAAGCAACAACAAAAACAATGTCAACAATAAAGACCCCACAAACCCCATTCAAAGATCAGCAACCTCAAAGATCAAAGGTAGATAAACCCACAAAGAGGAGAAAGAATCAACACAAAAATGCTGAAAACCTAAAAAGCCAGAATGTCTCTTCTCCAAATGATTGCAACACCTTTCCAGCAAGGGCACAAAACTGGACTGAGGCTGAGATGGATGAATTGACAGACGGAGGCTCCAGAAGAGGAATAATAACCAAGTTTGCTGAGCTAAAGGAGCATGTTCTAACCTAATGCAAAGAGGCTAAGAATCATAATAAAATATTACAGGAGCAGATAACCAGAATAGCCAGTTTAGATAAGAACATGAACTGCCTGATAGAGCTGAAAGACACAAGAACTTCATAATGTAATCACAAGTATCAATAGCCAACTACACCAACAGAGGAACAAATATCAGAACATGAAGACTATCTTTCTGAAATAAGACATGCAGACAAGAATAGAGAGGAAAGAATGAAAAGGAATGAACAAAACCTCCAAAAACTATGGAACTATGTAAAAAAGTTCATGGAACTGAACCTATGACTGATTAAGGTATGTGAAAGAAATGAGTAGAATGGAAACAAGTTGGAAAATACACTTCAATATATCATCCAGGAGAACTTCCTCAAGCTAGCAAGACAGGCCAACATGCAAATTCAGGAAATACAGAGAACACTACTTAGATACTCCATGAGATGATCAATCCCAAGACACATAATTATCAGATTCCATAAGATTGAAATGGAAAGGAAACTATATTAAGGGCTGCCAGAGAGAAAGGCCAGGTCACCCACAAAGGGAAGCCTGTCAGACTAACAGGGGACTTTTCAGTGGAAACGCTGCAAACCAGAAGAAATTGCGGGCCAGTATTCAACATTCTTAAAGACAAGAATTTCCAACTTAGAATTTCATGTCCAGCTGAACTAAGCTTCATAAGTGAAGGAGAAATAAAATCCTTCTCAGATAAGCAAATGCTGAGGAAATTCATCACTACCAGGCCTCACTTGGAAGAGCTCCTGAAGGAAGCACTAAATATGAAAAAGAAAAACCATTACCAGCCACTACAAAAGCACACTAGTGGTGACAGATTGGTGACACTATGAAGCAACTACATAAGCAAGTCTGCAAAATAACCAGCTAACATCATGATGAGAGGATCAAATTCACACATAACTATATTAAGCATAAATGTAAATGGACTAAATGCCCCAATTACAAGACACAGAATGGCAAGTTGGAAAAAGAGTCAAGCCCCATCGTTATCTTGTCTTCAAGAGACACATCTCATGAGCAAAAACACACATAGGCTCAAAATAAAGGGATGGAGGAAAATTTACCAAGAAAATAAAAACCAGAAAAAAGCAGGTGTTGCAATTCTAGTTGCTGACAAAATGGACTTACAATGATAAAAAAAAAAAAAAGACAAAGAAGGGCATTGCATAATGGCAAAGGCTTCAA
This sequence comes from Cacajao melanocephalus, assembly GCA_963573385.1. Classification (NCBI taxonomy): domain Eukaryota; kingdom Metazoa; phylum Chordata; class Mammalia; order Primates; family Pitheciidae; genus Cacajao; species Cacajao melanocephalus. Next base: position 123,276 of record CAUYLG010051168.1, on the reverse strand, counting down.
TTCACTTAGAAGAGCTAACTATCCTAAGTATATATTCACCTAATAGAGGAGCACCCAGATTCATAAAACAAGTTCTTAGAGACTTGCAAAGAGACTTATACTATCACACAATAATAGTGGGAGACTTTAATACCCACTGACAATATTAGATAATCAAGACAGAAAATCAACAAAGATATCCAGGACCTGAACTTAGCTCTGGATCAAGTGGACTTGATACATACAGAACTCTCCACCACCAGAAAAACAAAAAACAACAATAAAACCCCAAAACCAGAATGCACATTCTTCTCTTCACCACATAGCACTTTAAAATTGATTACATAGTAAGAAGTAAAACACTCCTAAGCAAATACAAAATAACTGAAAACAACAAATAGTCACTCAGATCACAGCACAATCAAATTAAAACTCAAGAAACTCACTTAAAACCACACAACTAATGGAAATTGAACAACCTGCTCCTGAATGACTCCTGAGCAACTAATGAAATTAAGACAGAAATCAAGAAGTTTTTTGAAACTAATGAGAGAGAAGAGACAGCACACCAGAATCTCTGGAATGTAGCTAAAGCAGTGTTAAGAGGAAAATTTATAGCACCAAAAGCCCACATAAAAAAGCTAGAAAGATTTCAAATTGACTACCAACATTGCAACTAAAAGAGCTGGCGAACCAAGAGCAAACAAATCCAAAGTCAGCAGATGAAAAGAAGTAACCAAGATCGGAGCAGAACTGAAGGAGATAGAGACACGGAAAACCCTTCAAACAATCAACTAATCCAGGAACTAGTTATTTGAAAAGTTAATTAAATAGATCACTGGCCAGACTAATAAAGAAGAGGAGACAGAAGAATCAGATAGACACAGTGAGATATGATAAGGGGAATATCACCATTGACCCCACATATATATGAACAACCATGAGATAATACTATAAACACCTCTATGCGTATAAACTAGAAAATCGAGAAGAAATGGATAAATTCTTGGAAACATGCACACTCCCAAGACTAGATCAGGAAAAAAGTACATCCTAAATAAACCAATAATGGGTTCTAAAATTGAGGCAGTAATAGCCTACCAAGCAACAAAAGCCCAGGACCAGACAGAAGTATAGCTGAATTCTACCAGAGGTACAGAGAAGAGCTGATACCATTTCTACTGAAACTTTTACAAAAAAAAATTGAAAAGGAGGGACTCCTCCCTAATTCATTTTATGAGGCCAGCATTATCTTGATACCAAAATCTGGCAGAGATACAAAAAAAAGAGAAAACTTCGGACTAATATTCCTGATGAACATTAATGGAAACATTCTCAATAAGATGCTGGCAAACCAAATCTGGCAGCACATCAAAAAGCTTATCCACCACAATCAGGTTGGCTTCATCCACAGAATGCAAGGTTGGTTCAACATACACAAATCAATAAGTTTAATTAATCACGTAAACAAAACCAAAGACAAAAACCAAATTACTAACTCAGTAGATACAGAAAAGGCCTTCGATAAAATGCAACACCCCTCCATGTTAAAAACTCTCGGTAAACTAGGTATTGAAAGAGCATACCTCAAAATAATAGGAACCATATATGACAAACCCATAGCCAGTGCCATACTGAATAGGCAAAGGCTGGAACCATTCCCTTGAAAATCAGCATGAGACAAAGATGTCCTCTCTCACCACTCCTATTCAACATAGCATTAGAAGTTCTGGCTAGGGCAATCAGGCAAAAGAAAGAAATAAAATGTATTCAAATAGGAAGAGAGGAAGTCAAATTATCTTTGTTTGCAGATGACATGATCCTATAACTAGTAAACCTCATGATCTCAGTCCCAAAGCTTCTTAAGCTAACCAACTTCAGCAAAGTCTCAGATACAAAATCAATGTGCAAAGATTGGTAACATTTCTATACATTAACAACAGGCATGCAGAGAGCCAAATAATCATGAATGAATTTCCATTCACAATTGCTACAAAGAGAATAAAATACTAGGAATATAGCTAACAAGGGACATAAAGGACCTCTTTCAGGAGAACTACAAACTACTGCTCAAGGTAATAAGAGAAGACACAAACAAATGGAAAAACATTCCATGCTCATGGATAGGAAAAATCAATATTGTGAAAATGGCCTTACTGCCCAAAGTAATTTATAGATTCAATGCTATTCCCATTAGACCACAATTGACATTCTTTACAGAATTAGAAAAGACTATTTTAAAATTCATATGCAACTGAAAAAGAGTCTATATAGCCAAGACAATCTAAAATGAAAACAACAAAGCTGGAGGCATCATGCTACCTGATTTCAAACTTATACTACAAGGCTACAGTAACCAAAACAGCATGGTACTGGTACAAAAACAGACACATATGCCAATGGAATAGAATAGAGAACTCAGAAATAAGTCCACACACCTAGAACCATATGATCTTTGAGAAATCTGACCATAAAAAGCAGTGGGAAAATGGTCACTTATTTAATAATTGGTGTTGGGAGAACTAGCTAGCCATTTGCAGAAAATTGAAACTGGACCCCTTCCTTATACCTTATACAAAAATTAAGATGGATTAAAGACTTAAATATAATTTCCAAAACTATAAAACCCCTGGAAGAAAATCTAGCAATATCATTTCTAGAAAAAAATCTAGACAATATCATTCAGGACATAGGCATGGACAAATATTTCATAACAAAAACACCAAAAGCACGTGCAACAAAAGCAAAAATTGACAAGTGGGATCTAATGCAACTAAAGAGCTTATGTACAGCAAAGGAAACTATCATCAGAGTGAACAGGCAACCTACAAAATGGGAGAAAATTTTTGCTAACTGTCCAACAAAGGTGTAATATGCTGAGTCTACAAGGCACTTAACCAAATTTACAAGAAGAAAACAACCTTATTAAAAAGTAGGCAAAGTACATGAACAGACTTATCAAAAGAAGACATTCATGCAGCCAACAAACATGAAAAAAGCTCGACATTGCTAATCATCAGAGAAACGCAAATCAAAACCACAATGAGAGACCATCTCACACCAGTCAGAATGGTGATTATTAAAAAAGTCCAGAAACAACAGATGTTGGTGAGGTTGTGGAGAAAAAATGATTGCTTCTACACTGCTGGTGGGAGTGTAAATTAGTTCAACCATTGTGGAAGACAGTGTGGCAATTCCTCAAAAATCTAGAAGCAGCAATGCCATTTGACCCAGCAATCCCATTACTAGGTATATACCAAAAGTTATACAAACCATTCTGTTATAAAGATCCACACACATGTATGTATGTCCATTGCAGCACTATTCACAATAGTAAAGACATTAATTCAACCCAAATGCCCATCAACAGTAGACTGGATAAAGAAAATGTGGTACATATTCACCATGGAATACTATGCAGACATAAAATGGAATGAGATCATGTCCTTGGTGTGGACATGGATGGAGCTAGAGGTTGTTATCCTCAGCAAACTAATGCAGGAACAGAAAACCAAACACTGCATGTTCTTACCTAAAATTGGGAGCTGAACATGAGAACACAGGGACACATGGTGGGGAACAACACATACGGGGCCTGTCATCGGGGGTGGGGAGAGGGAGAGCATCAGGAAGAACAGCTAATGTGTGCTGGGCTTAATACATGAGTGATCGGTTGATCTGTGCAGCAAACCACCATGGTGCATGTTTATGTAACAAACCTGAACATCCTGCACATATACCCTGGAACTTAAAAGTTGATTTAAAAACGTACAATTGTAAAACATTACTCAATCAATTACAAGAAAGAACTACATACTTATGAACTGACTTGGAAAGATACCAATTACATATTGTTAAGTGAAGGTGGTATGATGCAGAGCGACCCATATAGTATGGTTCCTTTATGTCAAAAAGTACGTATTTGCGTATTTGTCCATATCTTAGGGAAATGACTTGAAAAGGATGTTAAATGAGGTATTTTAAACTGGTAAAATTAATCACTTCTAAGGAGAGTGAGATAGGAAAGAGAGTGTGTATCGGGTGGGGGATAAATGGGACTTGCATTTCTTACTATATTTTTGATTTGTTTGAAGTTTCATAAGTGAGAATGTAATACTCCTGTAGTCATTCAAAATAGAAAAAGCCAAATACCATTTTCTCCACTGTATTTACTTTCTTCCTATAGCTTTTTAATAACCTTTTGTTTTTATTTTATAAAAATTATGTTTCAGTTGGACAATGTAATGTACCTTGTGAAATTGTTACTACAATCAAGTTAATTGACATACCCATCACTTCACATAGTTACCCTTTCTACATGTGTGTGATGAGAATATTCAGGATCTAAAACTTTTAGTTATGTAGAATGAATAAGTTCTAGAGACCTCATGTATGATGATGGTAGTGAATAATACTGTACTATATGCTTACAGATTGTTAATGATAATGCCTATCTCACAGCACCAAAACATGGAGCATAAAGGCCAGAGGAAGATGACTTTTTCTCTGTCCACTGCAACTGCTCTTGCCTACCAGGGTCCATCTTGGGTTTCTCATGCTCAAGTCCAGACCTTTTGGTTCTAGGGACATTTTAAATTTATGTACCAGGCTGTCTTGAAGGGTTAGAGATAGACTCCAGTAAATACTTTTATTTACTGACATCTGTCACTTATTAGTAATAGCCAAGAACAATGACCAACACTTAGCGAGTACTTACTGTGTCGAGCATGATGTTAAACACTATACAGCGTTATTTCATATAGTTCTCACAACAACTCCATGAAAGAGGTATATTAGTATTGTTTTATAATTAGGAAAATGAGGGCTTAAAAAAGTTGAATGTTTGATTCAACTTAAAACTATGTATTTCTAAATATATTTGTCAATTTATAAATTTATGTATATTTAATTTGCAAGTTATGGAAATAAAGTGATAGGAAATTAACAATATTTAGCAGATATGTGTCCTAAGTTTAGAATGGCATTATTTAAACTGCCTGGCAAATTTTATGTGCATGAGGGATTCCATCATTAGTTTAAGGGTACTGCCTGGTGGTAAGGTCAACAGCATGTGGCATTACCCTCGTCATAATGCGCAGTGATTGTTGGCCAGCACTCACAAAATCCTTTTCAGTTACTATGTGTACCCTTCAAGTATCCTGAGATTATGCCTTATGGAGTCCTGTGTCCATTTCAAGTAAAAATCGTGACTAAAAAATATAACGTGAGCCAGAAAGCCCATAGAAAAAGAAATAGAAAAAGGCTGACACCAATGGAGTAAAAATCTAGGTTCTAAGATGCATTAAAAAAGGTGAATTAATGAGCATTATAGGTTTTAACTTTTACCTTCATGTGTAACACTTTGTATGCAAGAATTCCCAATGGCTTCATGCCTTATGTCTATTGTAGATCTATTGGACGGTCTCAGGGACTCTGTTTCTGTTCATGAATAAACATTTTTAATATGTTCACATATTTACATAAACTGTTTATTTACAGTTCATATTGATGTGATACCAAAAGGGAGCATAAACTGTTTTTTTTTTTTTTTACCTACCAAAATATATCTCCTTTTTTATTATGCCAATTTTAAGTGTTTTTGAATCACTTACCACTTTCCAAGAACCCAACCAACATGTAAATTGAGAGATGTTAATATATATGCTACTGAGTTGTTTTTAAACAATCAAAGCCCCACAAAAGAAAAAGGAAAAATACTAAATAGGTGGAATTGCCACTCAGAATCTAGAGAATCTAGGGCATCAAGTAAAATAGATAATTCTTATTACTCTTAGAAGTGTTCTGGTTTTGAAGAAAAGGTGACATTTTCTCAGTTAATTCATATCACAACTGACCTTGTAAAAGGAACATTGAACAATATAGTATTTTTATTTATAGCTTTACAACAAATAGATAGGTGATTTTCAAATGACTATTTTTTTTTCTTTAATGTCTACCCTCAGTAACAATCCCAGGACATAAATAAGTGAAGGTAATTCTGTTGGGAGTGTAGGTTTAGCTAATAAGCATAAAAATGATAAAGTATTTGAAAGTTCTGAAAATTCTGTGGGGTAGTGAACAATGAATTGTAGTTGGGTGGTTAATGAAAACTTCATAGAGGAGAAGGCATGAAAATACCTATGACAGTGATGGTGGTGACAATAGTTATGCTGGTTACTAAATGTGAGCCAACAAAAAGCCCACGAAATAGATACTATTACTATGTGCAACTGATTCAGAGAAGATGAATAGTTTGGCAACAACCACAAAGCTAATGAAAAGTGAAACTGAGGTTTAGACTCTCATGTATCCCATTTCAAAGATTACAGTCTAATTCTAAAAATAAGATACGTATTTAAAATAAATGGATAACAATACCAGACAATACATAGGAGCAAATGAGGGCTCTGAACCGTGAGTATAAGAGAAGATGTAAAGGAGACAGTTTCTGCTGTGGAGGTTAGGCCAGGCTTCCCAGAGAGACAGGAAAGTAATGTGCCTCCTATTCTTTACTCAGTCACAACCTCACATTGTGTGAGCTTTCCACAATTGTATGACCAACCTGAAGATCTCAGTGAAGGCTTTCAACCAGCTCACAAGGGGATAGAGGCATTTTCTCTATAAATAAATTGTCTGCCATGTTGGGTCAAATCTTTCTGTGTGCTTATATGAAAACAAAACTCATCTCTGTTAAAAGCAAGTTATATTCTGCATGCTGTGATTTCCTACACAATCCTTTTCTCAAGAAAGATCAGGTTATTTTGAATCGTCTCTAGTCTGAGGTACCACAGTGCACACTCCCTGGAATGGATCATTTATTTCAGGAGCGGGAATATAGAACCAAACGTCATAGGTATTTGGCTTAATTTATTTTCTGGACTTAAAGTCTGTTAATGACATATTCTAAATTCAAACAACTGCAGGGAAGAAATGCTTTACACTTTTAGATTTTTAAAAATGTGTTTTAGTAGATTATCTCAATTTCTGCTGAGGGAATAGCATGTGTTTTGCAGTTGTAATTATGTATAATTTTGTCAATTTCCATGTTTTATGCAGTATTGTGCCCTAAATCTCTAATACAAGTGTAATGTGAAGGATTAATTCATTAATGTTTCATACTAGCACAAGACAGCACTTTGCTGACCTCTTTGCCATGATAATAGATGAACTTTTATTGCAGATTTTAACAGGGGCCACAAACTACAGCCTGCAGGCTTGATTTGGTCCACTGTCTGATTTTTATAAAGTTTTCAAAGTTTTATTGGAACACAGCCATGCTTATTCCATCACATATTTTCTGTGGCTGCTTTCACAGAATAATGGCAGATTTGAGTAGACCATATGGTCCACAAAGCCTAAAATATTTACTATCTGGTCCTCTACAGCAAAAGTTTGCCAAGCCCTAGATTATAACATCGTGACTCAGGAAATGCTGTATTTTAATCTTTCTTTGCCTATTCCCAAACCCAGGAAGGACTTGAAGTTTTCATAAGTAGAGTTGATAAAACTCTAGCAGTTGGTGCAAAATGATGAGAAAAGCACAGCCAGTGAAGACAGAAAGGCTTGTCTTGAGTCTTGGTTTAACTCTTTTTTACCTGTGCTGCCTTACATAAACTATTCATTCTTGCTAAGCCTCAGCTTTCTTATTGGTGACATATGTATGCATATGTGACATATATATGACATATACACATATATGTCATATATGTGTATATACATGTGACATATATACATATACATATATATGTCACCAATATTTATATACATATATGTATATACATAATATGTGTATGTATATGTATATACATATATGTATATATCTCCACAAATAAGAGATAGAGATTATTTATTTTCAATAACATTTAAAGTCGATACTATTGTTATAGCTAAAACTAACTTATTTCTATTATAAGACATAATAGCTTATTAAAATAATGATTTATTTTAGAGTTGCCTTGGTTCAGATTAGCTACTTTTCAATCATGTTTTGGTGACATCTTAAGTTATCTCTGGGAATCTCAAAGCTGGCTGTGTAGTTTTCTTTACTGAGTAGTTATAATTCGATTTGATAGTTTTCATGTTACTATATGGTCAGTTAAAGAAAGTATTTCCAATAACACATTTAAAACAGTAAAAATTTGTGGAAGCCATTATGTTAGACCCTGAGCATATAAAAATAAGTAAGACTTTGATGTAAAGAAGTTCTAAACTGGGAGGCAGAAGCTGGAACAGACACATGTGATTAACACACAAGGAAACAATGGTATAAGGAAGACACTAATGAAATTCTTGGAGTGGAATGTATTCACAATATGGTAGGTATCAGATGCAATATGGAAAATCAGAGACTTCATAGAAGTAAAGAAATTTGAGATGAGCTAAGAGAAGGTAAAGGAAAGCATTCCGTGGAAAGGGGATACTAGGGAAGAAACAGAAATAGGGAAGCATAGAGGTGTTCTGATAACGGGGAGGGCTGTTTTGACTGTGGCATATGTACACATATAATGCTGGTGGGGGGCACTATCGGAAGAGAACACTAGGGCCAATGTACTTGAGAGCCACTAAGCCAGAACATATTGCAATTATCAGGGTGAGTTCTAATAAAGGCTAAATTGTGTGATGACACTGGAAATGAGAAAAATCATTTTAAGAGTTGATGCAGCTTTTTCTGAGTGCTTACAGATGCTTGTATATTCTCTCTTTCATCTGGTCCTCATAACTTTCCTGCGGTAGTAAGTATTATTGCCAGTGAACAGAGGAGGCAAGGGAGGCACAGAGAGGCTGAAGATAGGTAGTGAGGGGAGGTGTTGATTGAAACTCAGTTATTTGGGCTCTAAGTCTGATGTTCTTATATTACTTTATCGTTGCTGGTTGTGTGAGGAAAGCAGAGAGAGGGAGGATTCAAAGATAATGCTGAGGTTTCTGAACTGAGTGAGAGTTTAGAATTATAAAGAAAAATTGGCTTCAGAGGAGAAGAGTTTATATTTGACTTAGATCTTATGGCATTTGAAGGCATGATGAGTGATCCAGTGAAGTGTGCTTAGAAAAAAGTTGGAAATACAGTTGCAGGGTCAGATGGCCCATGTAGAAACCTTTCTTCTGCTCTACAAGTCTAGTAAGCTTCCTTGGTGTCTTTAGGTTGCCTTTTCTCTTCCCATGTCTTTCTGGGCTCTTTCAATTGCTTGATTGTCCTCCCACGGACTGAGAGGCCACAGAGCTTTAGAAAAAAAGAGAAAGAAATAAGGGACAGAATTATAATGCCCCCTTCTAGGGCCATGAGCTTCTATCTTCATCTACCTTTTGGAGTTAGAGGAGAGTGTCTTGGATTTTATGTGAACCTGACTGTAGTTTCCTTGGACAGCTTTGGACTTGGGATTGATGGGCAGGAGCCAAGTTCTGAATTCTACTGTCTTGATGTTATCAGATGTTTGTTATCTTTTTAATTTCAAGACATACCAGAAGAACCTGGGGGTGCCTTTGGAAATACCTGGGGAAGTAGAATTTAGGCATTGTCTATATGGTAAGTAAATATAAACAATTTTTCTTAAAAATAAAATAAATGAATTGATCACACAGTAGAAAACTGCCTGATTGATTCAACAACATAAGCGTGGACAGCTAATAGCCTAGCAGTCTTCTGAATATTTTGCTGAGCAAATCTTCTAGACAAAGTATTTATTCCATGGAGAACAACATGATTAGAATTGAGAGATACAGGATGTTTTTTTTTTTTTTAACCTGGCTCTAAGACACACTAGATGAGTTCATTTTCCATAAAATGTGACCAAATGCCCTGAGTTGCTAAAAAAAGAAAACAAATGTTATAATAAAGACTAAAGTACACTCTGAAGAAGCTCTACAAAGGAGGAGCTCGTCTTCCCTTTGTTTTGACATCTCTTTTACTCTCCTAATCCCTTTCATTTCTGTTTCCCTTTTTTGGTCTCTCAAACCTTTGCCAGTTCTTCCAATCGTGAGCCAAGAAGTGAACTTAGCAAAATGTATTCTTCCATCATCACTGCCTCTCAACTGCCTGAAAGGGTCAAAAGTGATATAACAACAACATGCTTTTGAACCTGCAAAGTTCTTTAAATAAAAGGCAAAATCCTAATATAATCCTACAGCATTGACATAGGAGAAAATTACTATAATTATGCAAATTAAAATAAGTCAACAAGTTTCAGAATACAATGCACGATAAGTAATGTTTTTAAAAATAACAGTAACTGAGCCTGGTCATTTGCACTTAATAATAGGCTCAGGAGGGAGCCTAGTGTCTGAGGAGAAACAGCTGTGGAAATAGATATATTGTGGCTTCGATAGGTTCTCTCTAGTAGTTTTATTTTTGTATTTGCTTTAGATTACAGAAAGCTCCCAGAGTGCCCTGCTATTGAAATTCCCATCATTCCCAGGGCTTTCATTAAGTCATTGGAATTGACAGAACTTGAATTGAAGAGGCCTACTTCTATGTCAGTTTATGCCAAGGTCATATTATCAGGGCCCTGGCAACTCTGTGCTCAGGCTTTAACTTATGTCTGGAGTTGTCTCACTGTGAAACATAAGGCATACATGCCTCCATTTGATTTTAAAAGACATTGAATGTGGTCTATTACAGCAGTAAGGGCTTCAAAAAAATCCAGAAGACAGGATGATAACAAAGTGGATATTTTGGCATCATGGAGCAATGAGCTTTGAAATCAGAAGTACCCAGGCTTAAATCTCATACCTCCCATTCATTAGTGGGGTCATCTCAGGAAGTGATCCAAATTTTCAGAGCCATGAATTTCTCTTTTCAAAAATGAGAATAATCCCAGATATCACAGAAGTAATGTGAAAGTCAAATGTTAAAAGGACAGTAAGCCCTGAGTCTAGCCAGGTATGTGGTAGGAGTTTAATAAATATTATTTCCTTTCTGTTGACCTAATTTGAAATTAATCATTGCTTGTAGGAGTATCCTTCCATTTCTTTTCACTTGTGTGAATCTTTGAGATATAGGTGTTATTTCTTGGCTTTAGGATAAATTTGGCCCTGAGAACCCAAGGTTGGCTAGGGTTGTTACCACTTTCATTTAATTTTGAAAATAAATAAAATACCATTTGAAGCATGTTGGCATTGTGGTTTGCTTCTTATGGCTCCCTCCATCTCTCATATACCTCGCTGAATAACAGGTGTCAATGTTTTATCCCAGCAGAGCTGGAAGCAGCTGCAGCAACATGCTAGCAGAATGGCAAATGTTGATCATGTACAGTGATTTGAGGTTTTTCTGTTTCTTTATGAAACCTCTTGATGCAAACCAGCTCCCATTTCCGGAGAAACAGGAAACACACCCATTTCACAATGAGTAATAAAACTTGCTTTAGTCCAAACCGAATCTAAGACTAAAGTTTGGGTATACAGAAAGTGTTTTATTTAGCGCATGTTGCTCATAGCACAAGCATTTTAAGATCAAAACTTTAATTTCTTTCACATTTGTTACTTCCTTCTATGCAAGCACAGGACTTTTCCATGGGTTTCATTATTGTTCAAGGGAAAAAAATTAACATGCTGGATCAATGAAAACATTTGTCTGCTAATGAGAGAAATAGGAAAGAAATGAGTAGCTCAGTCCCAGTTGAGCTACATCCTCTACAAAGCCAGCAGACAGAGTTGCTCCCTTTCAGCCCCTAAGAAGAGTATACAGCCTTGTTGGACATTAAGATGCTTCTTCATATTTATTCATCTGGATAGAGGTACATTATCCTGATAGGTTAGAGCCAGTCCTGGCCAAAATTGGGATATAGAAAAGCTTGATCCTCTCAGGGTACTTTTATCACATTGTGGCTTTCCTTCCTTTTTCCTGGCTACCTGGTCTTGGGATACTCTCCTTAGCAGGACCTAGACTCCTGTTTTCCTCCTCTCTTCCTCCTTTTATAAAAGTCTGGCGTCTGACATCATCAATGTTAATGACTGCCAGACTTCTTCTAGAGACATTTATATATTAACAGAGAAAATTCTCTGAACATATTTCCTAAAGTTGGATCTTAAGTAACAAGTATATGTGAATAAGTAATTTTCAGGCAAGGACCCACTCTTTCTCCATTATTCAGACTATATTACATGAGATAATAAGATGCCACAGAAAAATGGGGACAGGAGCTAGTTCTTTTATGAACTTGCCCTTAAGTTACATCACTTTAAACTATGATGTATGTTCAGTTAAAAGATCATTAAAGTAGATCTGAAGTGCATGATGTATTAGCTTATGATAGAACAACACTCCCACTGAGAACAACAGAAAAATGGGACAAAATATAAAAAAGATATATTTGAAGAATTCAGTGAACAGTTGAGGTAACTTAGGGGCCAAGTTACTAGAAAAGAAGGTAATTACTGAGAGATGAGCTGATATTTTGTGAGCTGCTTTCCTTCCAGAGATACTTACCATTCTTGACCAGTGGAGAGAGGCTAAAAGTCCTAGAGGGGGTTGCAGCTAAGAGGCAGAGAAGCCAGCAGAACTTCTGATAAATTCACAATGCAAAGAAAACAATCAAAGCTTAGGGTTATGAAGGCTGCTAGGACTTGAGAGACCAACATCCCAGAAAGAGGGTAGATGCTGGAGGGGCCAAGATGCTAGAGGTACCCAACCTTTACAGATCTTCCCTTTAATTTTTTGTGGTATTCTTAGGCAGAGCAGGAAGTTAAGAAGCAAACCAGGAAGTCACACGCTGACAAACAGAGTGAGGCATCTTTGGGCAGTCTCATGGAGATAAAGAGACAAAGAATTGGAGTCATGACCTGTTAAGCAGAAAGATCTTACCAGTCTCTCAGTAAGGAGAGGGTTCACATTGGAGGGGTGAACCAGAGTTGGATGAAGGTTGACAAAAACGAAACCCAGCCATGATCTACTTAAGTCTCTGCTGAATTGTGGTGATCTGCCCTCAGCTCCTAATGGGAATCTTGAAATGCATACAGTCTTTTCTTTATGGAAAAAAATTTGCAAGTTGCTTTTGATTTTTAGTAAAACAAGAATGTTTGGTTTAAATGGCAAGATAAATTATTTTTATTGGGCATGAAGATGAATCTCTAGATTTCCAGGATCTTAAAGCTTAGCCTACACCCTTCAAGAGAATTTTAGTGTTGGGTAATGATGATATACTGTTCTGAACTGGTCTGAAAGCAGTAGGATAAACTTGTTTATCTTTGACTGTCTAAAGTTTCATAATTTAATATAAATTATCTTATTACCCATATCTAGGTAAACATATTCTCTCCTCTCCAACCTCATTCTCAGTGCAATGTGAAAAGGCATTTTAGATGTGGAGTCTAGCGATCACAAGGATTAACATCAACTTACTTGTGTTTCAGTTTCTCCTCTGTACTTCGTGTCTCACTGTCACCACAGGTAGGAGATAACTGCAAAACATACGAGATAAGACAGAGAGGGCTTTATGATACTGGAAAGTGTAAGGAACTTAGTAAAGATCAAGAGTTCCTATCGTTTTATTAAGGAGTAGAGCAAATTCTGACCTGTTTTGCACAGAACTTACTACACCACAGTGAGTAGGCAAGGATCTCATTTGGGTGACTGAGCCAGATATTTAATGTGGACAAAAAAGAAAAAAAGGCTGTAATTGTGGCCATTCTATGAAGAGAATGTCGCAATAAGAACACAAAATCATGGGGCATGCAGTAACACTCTTTCTAGACCTCAAGATATACTGTTTGTTCCAAACTCTTTTAATTTAGTCCCTGTACATTATGTAAATGATGTAAGCAAGTGTTAATGATATTTTTAGTAGAATTGATTCAGAAGCATTATAAGCCAAATGGGATACTTTAGAGATGAGTCATGGCAGTTTAATAGGTTCAGATACTGGTCATTTGTTTTCCAGAACTGTGTTGCCCATTCCAATGGGAAAGGAATTAGAGAATAGGAGTCTATACGACTTTTTATTTATTATCTTCCTCCTCCTTTTGTGTGTGTGTGTGTGTGTGTGTGTGTGTGTGTGTGTGTGTGTAGGTCTGTGGAGAGTAACAATTGTGACCTTGGAAATGAGCTCTTCTTGAAGACAGTCTTGTTTGTTTCAGTACCTGGGGCTCATGAGAAGGGTTTTGGCTATACCATTATCCTGTGTCTGAGATGGTATCTGGCACAGAGTTGGTACTCTGAGCATTTTGCTATCTTTTATTGACTGACCAAATAAAAAACTGAAAGACTGACTTAACGCTGAGGACTTAGTCAAGGTAGCTAGAGCAAAACAGGGAGTGAAACCAGCTTCCAGATGGCAGGCCAAGAAGACAAGGATGCAAAATCCCAACACCTATATGGTAACTTAGAGAAAATTTAAAATAGAAAATAGAGTTCCTTATATTCTCCCTGCCAATGGGGCCAAAACAGTCTATATTAAGGGTAATACTGAATGCAGTAACTGGGAAAATTAGGAACCTCACTGAGAGTGACAGCAAGTGGAATGACGGAGGGAGGAATACCACCAAATGAAGCTGTAATTTGGTTCATAAGGTACCCCTAAGTGAAAATTCAACCTAGACAGGGTTTTCCTGTTAAAATTTGTAAAAGTTTTGAATCACTCTCCATCTTGTAGAAAATTGCAATTACAAAATGAAGAACAAATTTTTCTGCACCATTTGAGGATAAGATGCTAATCTCATGTCCCATCCACTCTGAATACTTTAATGTGTATTTCCTACCATCATGACATTTCCCCACATAACCACAACACAATCATCAAAATCAGGAAATTGACACTGATATATAACTACTGTATAATTCTTAGACCCTATTTAAGTCTTACAATTTTCTCAGTAATGTCTCTTTAGAGCAAAAATATCTTGTTCAGAATCATAGCTTTCATTTTGTTGTGTATTTTTTGTCTCCTCCAATCTGAAACAGTTTCTTCATCTTTCCTTGGCTTTCATGACCTTGACGCTTTTGAAAATTATAGGCTAGTTATTTTGTAGGTCGCCCCTCTACTTGGGTTGGTCTGATGTTTCCTAATGAGTAGAATCACATCACGCATCTTTGGCAGAAATATCCCAGAAGCAACATTGTGTTCCCACTGTAGCCTATCAGGTGCATACAATTTTGACCTGTCCTGTTGCAGATGCTATTATTTTGATCACTTGATAAATATGGCATCTGCCAGTCTTCACCACTGAAATATTATTCTCTTTCCCTTTTGTGATTTGTAAGTATTTGGTGGGAGGATATTTTGAAACTATGTAAATATCCCATTCCTTATAAAACGGGTATCATTCATTCATTCTTTTCCCTATTAAACTTTCAATATAATCATTCATTTATTTGTATCAGTAAGGATTTATAGTTTCCTAGTCAAGTGACTATAATTTGTAATTTTCATTATGTTTGAATTATCCCCAATTTGTCCAGATTTTCTCCTTCAAGTCAGTTTCTCTGTCCTTTAGACATGTCACTATTATTTTTCGAGCACTCCTTTGCTTTCTGATATTAAAGAGGCATTCCAGAATGATTGCATACTTTTTTTGCCTTATTCCTGAAATGAGTCATTTCTCCAAGGGGTCTCGATTCCATTTAGTGGTACATGGTACTTAGTAAATAGTTTCTGTGTGCTCGTTGCTATTGAGGTGTCACTGTTCCCAGGCTCTTTCATTTATATTTATTTCTCTCTATACATTTCTATGCTTATATCTCTATATATCTATTTATTTATGTCTCTGCCCTTCTCTATTCACTGTACTCCAGCCTGGGCAACAGAGTGAGACTCCATCTCAAAAAAACAAACAAACAAAAATCATGAGCTCATACCAATACCCCTAATTTCTCTTCAGCACTGTACGGGATTAATTCTATCAAAAATCATGAGCTCAGGCTGGGCGTGGCAACTTATGCCTATAATCCCAGCACTTTAGGAGGCCAAGGCAGATAGATCACAAAATCGGGAGATTGAGACCATTCTGGCCAACATGGTGAAACCCCGTTTTCATAAAAATATAAAAATTTGTTGGGCGTGGTGGTGCATGCCCGTAATCCCAGCTACTTGGAAGGCTGAGGCAGGAGAATCACTTGAATCAGGGAGTCGAAGGTTGCAGTGAGCCGAGATCCTGCCACTGCACTCCAGCCTGGGCAACAGAGTGAGACTCAATCTAAGGAAAAAAAAATCATGAGCTCATACCAATACCCCCAATTTCTCTTCTGCTCTCTATAGGATTAATTCTAGCTTTCTCCCTTTCGATGTTTAGAGTTTCATTTTTTTTTAACAGTGAGATGCCTGGTTCCCATTATCCTTGATGTATTTACTTATTTTACTAGTATCCATCTTTGTAATCAATTTCCAAGTGTTACCAACCCTCCAGCCCTCACAAATGTCTACTCACTCTGCTTGGGTTTTGACAACCTTTTCTGCTACCCTACACATAGAGACACTTATCATTCTACCCCATCTCTAGTTCATAATTTCAAACCACTGCTGCCACTGGTTTGGGGCGTGGAGGTGGCAGGGATGGTGGGAGGGCTTCTGACCGCACTCAGGAGTTTACATCATTCTCTGAACCATGTGTCCTCCACTTTGGTGAAGACATTTACCTTACCTAACCATCTTCAGTGGTTTTAGACCTGAATTGTCCTTGAAGGGAATGAAAGAAAAGAGAGAAAAAAAAAAAGGGGAAGAAAAGCTTTTTTTTAAAGTCTTAAAATAAAATTGTCAGCTTTCCCATTGTTGAAAGATCTTATCTATTTGATACTTTTGAACCAATATATATTTTACAAACATATACAGCCAACATGTTTCTAGGTTTTGAAGGATGAGAATCTATTTTGGGGTTCACTTTGTAGATTTAGGGGTGTGGGTTTTGTTAATCCTTTCTGTTTGAGTGAGGTCATGGTTTTCAAATCGTGCTCCACAGCCCCACATTCTGTGGCCATCTCTCAAGGCTGCACTGAGAAAGTGTAGGGTGTGGGGCTATTGCAGAGTCATAGGGACTTGCCTTTGTTTGTCACCCTGCTTCTACCAGAAAATTCTGTTTCTGTCTTATATATCAGATTTCCACATGAGATTTCAGCCAAAAATAAAAGGTTTCAAATGCTTAAAGTGTTTGAAAACCAGAGTTAGATGATCTCTCTGAGAGTGCCAGCTGGGAGTTATAAGAATTAAGCTTTGAAATTCCTACTTAAGTGTACATTTTTTCTTCATGAATATGAGCAATGATAATTTTCTGTCATTTAAAAATGTTTTAGCATCCCTGTATGGTTTTATATATATGATTATTTTAGATTATTTTCAAAATATGGAAGAATGGAAAACAATTACCTGTCCCCTTGTTACCCTGCCCCTAACACATCTGACAAAATCATCCTCAAGATATCAAAATGCTTCCTTCCAGTATTTTTATTGTGCTTTATTATTTTCATAATGATTGTAAGCATAACATATATAATTACTCTTAACTATCAATTTTCTAAATATAGGATTTCTGGGATCTCAATTTCAACAAAGTATAAAGCAGTAGTTTTCATTTATTAATTAATTTTTACACTGAAATATGAAGCTCCTATCCTGTCCTCATTGAACTGAATTCTGATGGGAGAAGGGACTAAGTAATCTCAAGTGTGGGAAGCATTGGAGATACAGAGTGCTGTGGGAGTATGTGATGGGCAGACTTTACTTATTCTGGGGCAGGGCAGGAGTAGGCAAGAATCAGTGAAGACTTTTTGGTGAAAAAACATTTGAGGGAAGACATAAAGGTCTGTTAGCTGGTGAAAGGTGAGGAGCTGGGAGGGAGAAATGATTTCCAGACACGGAATGCAGCCAGTGCCACATCCCTGTGGCAGGAAAGAGTAGGGTGTGGTCAAGGAGCCAAAAGAAATCCAGCATGGTGGAAGCATAGAAAACTAAGTGGCACAAAATGATATGAGAGGTAGTTAGGGTGCAACCTGGCTGTTTTAAAGATTTAATTTTTATCTTAGATGGAAGGGGAAGCACTAAAAGGATTGAAACAAGGAAATCACATGGTCAAATTTGAGAGGTTTTTTTTTTGTTTTTTGAGACAGAGTCTTGCTCTGTTACCCAGGTTGGAGTGCAGTGGTGCAATCTCGGCTCACTGCAACCTCCGCCTCCCGGGTTCAAGCGATTCTCCTGCCTCAGCCTCCCGATTAGCTGGGACTACAGGCGTGTGCCATCGCTCCCAGCTAATTTTTTGTATTTTTAATAGAGATGGGGTTTTACTGTGCTAGCCAGGATGGTCTTGAACTCCTGACCTTGTGATTTGCCTGCCTTGGCCTCCCAAAGTGCTGGGATTACTGGTGTCGGCCACTGTACCCAGCCCAAATTTGAGTTTTATAAACAAGTCTCTGGATGTTTTATAAAGAATGACTGTGGGTTGACAAGAGAGGATTCATCTCAACTAGTTAGGAGGCTACCGACTAATCTGTGTGATAGATGTCAATGATTTGGACTAGGGTACAGGCATTTGGGTTAGGGAGTAAGGAACAAATGTCTAAGATATACAGACTTCAGAATTGGGTGACTGATTTAATGTGGGAGCGAGGGTGAGTGGAATGTGCCACCCTCCCCAGTAGGCCCTCACATGGGAAAATCTGCTGCACAATGTTGACCACTTGCCCCCTGTGGATAGGAGGTTGGGGTCAACCTGGGCTACTGTGGTTGAGGGAATTAGCACCTCTCCTTCACCCCTATGGCCGCAGTGATTACTACACAGATGGGCACATCTCTCTTTAGCCCATCACGCTCAACAAGTTTCAATTCTGGGACTTTCGTTTACACTATCAAGGAAGTGGACCCATCCTTTTTTATGACCTCAAGGTTCAGCTGATTTAGAGACTGGAATTGTCCAGACTTGTCACTTTCGGTTGATATCGAAGGTTGACAGCTGAAATGAGATATACAGAGTCTATGACATTATTTGAAACCTGAATCAAGCTATGTCCTTCCTGCACACATTTTATATGTAAAAGTAAAAAATACTGTTTCTCATAAGACCACTTTGGGATGAGTTTCCTGTAATTTGCAACTGAAAATATTCTCCCTGATATTCAACTGAAATGGAATGCTCCATTTAATGTAAACTCATATTAACAATTTAATTTTATTATAACACTTTCTTCTGATGATATATTTAAGCAAAGTTGATATCATATTCCTGTGTTGATTTAATACTC
Source organism: Cacajao melanocephalus (assembly GCA_963573385.1). Classification (NCBI taxonomy): domain Eukaryota; kingdom Metazoa; phylum Chordata; class Mammalia; order Primates; family Pitheciidae; genus Cacajao; species Cacajao melanocephalus. The sequence goes on along the minus strand of CAUYLG010051168.1, from coordinate 104,147 downwards.
TACACTGCTCCCTTTGGGTCTTGGTTTGTATTCTTTCAGAAATAAACCTTAAGACAAGGATGTAATTACGAATAATTTATCTGAAAAGTTGTCCCAAGAAACACCAGCAGGGAATTAAGATAAAGAAGAGAAGGAAGTCAATAAAATGTGTGTTCTAAGAAAACTACCTTTCTAAGTAGCTGGAACTTAATCCAGCTGGGAAGTTTCTGGGAGACAGTGTAGAACATCCCTCAGTGTCATCATAACATAGAGGAGAAGAAGTTAATGTGTTTTCTTTACCAGTATATTGGTAATGAAGTTAATGTCTTTATTTCTTTACTTTATTTCAACCAATTCTTTACCCATTGTAGGTTGAAAATTGCTTGGAGGGAATTAACTCTTTGATATGTTCAGTTTGCTGTCTACATAGGCCAACGAAGTTCCTGTGTCCAAAAAATAGTGCTGGAGCAGTTGTAGGTATTTCCCAGTAACCAGCCTTTAGTAAGTGGAGATGAGTGCAAAAGGAAGTGGGTGAAGCACTAACAGCATCTGTTACCCACTTCTCAGCCCTTACTAGACTCAGATTTTTTTTATCATTCAATTCTTATCTTCAGCACCTGATATATTGTGCTTTTCTCTCATAACCATACTCCGCTGATTATTTCTTACCAGCACACAAACTTTCAGAAATCTCCCACCTAAATGAAAGTTTCTGTTTCCCTCCAGTTACTTTATTTACCATCACTGTTTCACATCAAATTTTTTTGAAAGAGTTGTATATAGTTACAGTTTCTATTTCCTGACACCTGTTTTCTCATTAAACCAATCTAGTAGGATTTCTGTCCTTATCACTACAGTGAAACTGCTCTTACGAAATTCATCAGTAATCTTTATGATCCCAAAATAAGTGGTTATTTCTCTACCTTCATCTTACTCAAAGTTTCAGCATAATTCAAGAAAGATGCAACTCTTTCCTAAATAATTTTTCCTTTTTTTTTAGTAACAATATATTTTCTTACGTCATTGAAAGGAAACGCCTCAGTTTCCTCTAACAGCTCATTTTCTTGTGCCACCTGTGATTATGCCAAAGTTCCATCCACCTATATATGACCCCCAACTTAACTCATTTAATCCTCTTGGCCACACTTAGCTCTGGACAACATAGACAACCATCTTGGTCTACTTAGCACTTGGCATATCCAGCAGGTATCTTAACATGTCCACAGCAAAACTTATTTTTCATCAAACTTCTTCATTCACTAATATTTTTCATTTCAGAAAATGTCTGTTACTTCCCTAGCTGCCCAAACAAAAATGTTTGGGCCATTCTTGATTTCCTTTTTCTTCGCCTCCCACATCTGACTCCATGAGCAAGTTCTTCTTTCTCCATCTCAAAAGTAAGTCCCGAATGTGCCAGTTTCTCCATACTCATCTCTACCATCCTAATACAAGGCATTATTATCTTTCTTCAACCTACTTGCAATAGCTTCTTAGCTGGTCTATCTCTCCAGTCCTATACCTTTATAATCCACTCTTTACACAGCAAATCAAGTGATTGTTTAAAGTCTTACGTTATGTTACTTCCTTTTTAGAATCTTCTAATGGTTTCCCGTAATACTTAACAACAACAACAGCCACAGCAGCAACACAATCTGGCTCCTCTCTACCACTCTGATTCATTCATTTCCTATCACTTTCTTCTCTGCCCTCTGTTTACTAACCACACTTGTCTTCCTATTTTAGTGGCTCTTAACAGGGGCAATACCACACCCTGGAGGTGTTTTTATAGTTTGTGGGTGCATCTTTGCATGCTCTGACATTGGTAGCATTACTAACAGTGTGGGGGTCACTAATTCCACACTTCCCGCCATATGAAGGGAAGATCCGTGAGAGGAAGCACAGTTCTGTATCCTGCATGACTTTCAAATTTCCTGACAGGTATTCACGTAGGTAAAAAATTTAATTATAATTATTTGAACCTAAAACCTAATTGTACTTTACATACAAACACGAAGTATTTTTGCATAATTTTAATATACATCAACATTTCTAGGAATGCAAGTACATTGTAAATTGAGGGAAGAGTGTAATTTATTTTGTTAGAAACTCTATCAAGAGTTGCTCACCATTTCAGAAAATCACATCACCAATGGCAACGCCATTTGCGGTATTTGAGTTGCCAATGCAGCACACCTATACCTGACTCCATTTGTAGTTGTCATATTCATGCTGATTCTAAGTATAGACACAAACATCTGACTATTTCATATGGCTTCTTGTTATAATACCTGAACATTTTCATATGGAAATAAGTATCATTTTATGATAAATTATCTTCCTATTCTCTTTATAGTGATGGCATTATGTTAATGTTTTTGGAATTTATTTGTGTAAATATATTTGATATGAGCTTAATTTCAGGGCAATCAAGGGGATTTTACAATCTGTCATTAAAGGAGTGTTCTGGGTCTTACAGGTTTAGCCTGCTGCTGTAACACTTTAAGCTTGATGCTCCTCAGAGTGATTCAGGTGTCGATTACATTCACCACAGTCCTGAACAATGGACAGATTCCTTCCCTAGATCTATTGCAGGAAGGTAGGACGTTGTGCCAGTTTCTGAGAAAATTCTTTTATCAGTCTGGAATTAGTCTAGTACTGTGCTGTACTAGAGGCTGAGACTATCAGCTGTTTAAAAAATGTTTTTACTCTTTGTCGTCAGCTAGACTGTATTATCCAGCGTTCTTTACCACCAGATGTGGCCAAATGACTGGAGAAACAGAAAAATTTTATTTGCAGCATGTACTATTTTCAGAGTTCTTTTTGTCTACGTGTAACTCTTTACTTCTGGGGATCAGACTTCCAAAGATGCAATGTGCATTGACATTTTCACCTTCCTTTCTTCCCAATTATTTCCTGTGAGTTGCTTTCATGGAAAGGATTTAGAAAAATTGTAGGGTACAAGGATATGTTATAAAAACAGCACTCTGATTATCCAAGAAAGGGGTATAATAGAGAAGTGGTGGCACCATTTTTTATTTTATCATTTCGTCTTCAGGTCTTGCTTATACTGGGTTACATGCAGAGGGTGGCGGCATTGGAAGTTAATGGTGTAGAACAATTTTAAATCAAGATCAACTGTATTTCCTTAACACACCAGATAATAGCCTGTGCAGTTGTCACAGGCTTATAGTGATCCATAGAGAAATGCTAATGGACAGAAGAAAACAATATAAGTCCTGTATCGTATGTAAAGGCTATAATGTATAAAACATTTAGAGGGGATGAAAAGCCATATTGCCCTTTGATGAAGCAAGTTTCAATGGACTTCAGGTTTCCACAATGATGACCCACTGCCAATGAGATCACCTGGCTGGAGTGAGAGTATGAGCAAGTATTTTGGGAACTTCTCTTTGCTATTCTAATTGGGATTTTCTTTCTTTCTGGCTATTCTCAACTGCTTAGGACACTTGAAGTATCTGCATGCCTTCTAAATGCAGGCAACTTTTCAGGATATCTGTGAATTGTATTGTGAGGGTAAAAAAGCCAATTCCCTGATGTCAATTTCTCAGAGAGAGCTTTTCTTCTAGGAGGCTCAGAATTTAGAATTGCACAGTGTATTCTTAGGAAGTAAAACACCTAGGTTCTTAATAATATTTGTTGAATAAATAGATCAATAAATGAACCATGTTAATTTGACTGTAGTTTTCTTATAAGCAGATTTATAAGCATGGAACCAGTTTCTCCTGAAAGTTATAATAAGTTTCATAGTTTTACTCACAACCTTGGTTTTCCGATCTTGCGTTTTCCTTAAAGACTTATTATTTAGAAATGTGAATTCTCTTGGCAAAGGTTTCTACCAAAACAACTTCTTCTTGACTCCAGCTGCCTGGTGCTTAAGCTTAAGTTATTTCAAGTGGTTCCCTAGCACTTTGTCCACGGCACTACTGCAGCACTTTTCACACATAATTGCATTTATAAAAAGCACTTGCTAAATGCAATTTCTCTTTCATGAAATTGTACATCTGTGAATTTACTTTTGTACACTTTTCCACAATCAGGAAAATCTTACTTTGATTAGATGCACACCTGTTGGGGATAATTTGAAAAAGAGGGAGTAAGGAGTTGGGAATTTGAAAAAGCAAAAAAGAGGTAAAGCAGGTGGCAGAGCAGGAGAATGATTTTTAAAATGCAGCTTTGGGAGAAATTAAGGTGGCTGAAGCAAAGTTAGAATTGCATCCCATCCCATAGATTGGCTGGAGGGAGGAGAGGTGCATGTGTTCTAGGCTCAAATTGTCTTAAGCAGAGCTAAAGTTCTGTGAGTGGGTAGAAGGAAGGGCTAAGAGGTAACTTTTTGATATCCATAGTACTGAAATAAAAGTTGCCTAAGGCTTTTTCCAACCAAGTTACTGTACTTATTTGGGGTCACTGTGTGATCCAGGAGAAAGGAGTCGAGATGTCATTCACCTACCTAGAAAGCCTTTCAACTTATGTAGAGTCTAATATGTATAGGGCAGGGCTGAGGCATACTGTGTATTTATCATATGATAAATACACGGGTATGTTGTTGAAGATGCTGGGAAAACATTTTAATATGCTATTCTTTATTGTTTGGCTTCCAAGAGAGGAAAAAATGTATTTATAAAAACTTTCATAGCTTAATCCACTGCCTTCATGGCCCTGTCTTATCTTTCTCTTAAAAGCTTATTTATTTATATATATTTTGAAAATGTGAATTCTCCTGGCACAGGGATATTTGGAGCATAACCCTTTGATTGTAGAGAAAAAACTATATGTTTGTATAGCAGTATACAAATTGCATGAGTCACAGGGATGCAAAAAAATTACTTTCTTTATCTTTCTGTAACTAGACAATTTTTTTTACATTAAGTTCTAGGATACATGTGTAGAATGTGCAGATTTGTTACATAGGTATACATGTGCCATGGTAGTTTGCTGGACCTGTCAACCCATCATCAAAGTTTTAGCCCTGCTTGCATTAGGTATTTGTTCTAAAGTTTTCCTTCCTTTTGCCTCCTACCTTGCAGCAGGTCCTGGTGTGTGTTGTTCCCCTCCTTGTGTCCATGTGTTCTCATTGTTCAACTTCCACTTATGAGTGAGAACATGCAGTGTTTGGTTTTCTGTTCCTGTGTTAGTTTGCTGAGGATGATGGCTTCCAACTTCATCCATGTCTCTGCAAAAAAGATAATTTCATTCTTTTTTCATGGCTGCATAGTATTCCGTGGCATATACCTACCACATTTTCTTTATCCAGTTTATCATTGATGGGCATTTGGGTTGATTCCATGTCTTTGCTATTGTAAATAGTGCTGCAATAAACATATGTGTGCATGTCTCTTTATAGTAGAATTATTTATATCCCTTTGGGTGTATACCCTATAATGGGACTGTTGGGTCAAATGGTATCTCTGGTTCCAGATCCTTGAGGAATCACCACACTGTCTTCCACAATGATTGAACTGATTTCATTCCTACCAATAGTGTAAAAGCATTCCTATTTCTCCACAACCTTGACAGCACCTATTGTTTTCAGACATGTTAATAATCACCATTCTGACTGGCTTGATGGTATCTCATTGTGGTTTTGATTTTCATTTTTCTAATTATCAGTGATGATGAACATTTTTTCATCATCACTGATAATTAGAAAAATGAAAATCAAAACTAAATGTCTTCTTTTGAGAAGTATCAGTTCATATCTTTTGTCCACTTTTTGATGGGGTTGATTTTTTCTTGTAAATTTGTTTAAGTTTCTTGTAGATTCTGGATATTACATTTTGTCAGATTGGTAGATTGCAAATATTTTATCACATTCTGTAGGTTGACTGAATACTCCGATGCTAGCTTATTTTGCTGTGCAGAAGCTCTTTAGTTGAATTAGATCTCACTTGTCAATTTTGACTTTTGTTGCAATTGCTTTTGGCATTTTCATCATGAAGTCTTTTTGCCCATGCCTATGTTCTAAATGGTATTGCCTAGGTTTTCTTCTAGGGTGTTTATAGTTTTGGGCTTTAAATTTAAATCTTTAATCCATCTTGAGTTAATTTTTGTATAAAGTGTAAGGAAGGGGTCTAGTTTCAGTTTTCTGCATATGGCTAGCCAGTTTCCCTGGCACCATTTATTAAGTAGGGACTCCTTTCCTCATTGCTTGTTTTTGTTAGATTTGTTGAAGATCAGATAGTTGTAGATGTATGGTGTTATGTCTGAGGTCTCTGTTTTGTTTCATTAATCTATATGTCTCTTTTGGTACCGGTACCATGCTCTTTTGGTTACTGTGGCCTTGTAGTATAATTTTTCAGGGAGCATGATGTCTCCAGCTTTGTTCTTTTTTCTTAGGATTGTCTTGGCTATATGGGCTCTTTTATGATTCCATATGAAATGTAAAGTAGTTTTTTTCTAATTCTATGAAGAAAGTCAATGGTAATTTGAAGGGAATAGCATTGAATCTATAAATTACTTTGGGAAATATGTCCATTTTGACGATATTGATTCTTCATATCCATGAGCATGGAATGTTATTTTTCCGTTTGTTTGTGTTCTTTCTTCTTTCCTTGAGCAGTGGTTTATAGTTCTTGAAGCGGTCCTTCTTGTCCCTTATAAGCTGTATTCCTAGGTATTTTATTTTCTTTGTAGCAGTTGTGAGTGAAGGTTCATTCATGATTTGGCTCTCTGTCTATTATTGGTGTATAGGAATGCTTGTGATTTTTGCACATTGATTTTGTATCCTGAGACTTTCCTGAAGTTGCTTATCAGGTTAAGGAGTTTTGGTGCTGAATGATGGGGTTTTCTAAATATACAATCATGTCATCTGCAAATAGAGACAATTTAACTTCCTCTCTTCCTATTTGAATACATTTATTTTTTTCTCTTGCCTAATTACCCTGGCCAGAACTCCCAATACTATGTTGAATAGGAGTGGTGACAGAGGGCATCCTCGTCTTGTGCCGGTTTTCAAAGCGAATGCTTCCAGCTTTTGCCCATTCGGTATGATATTGACTATTCGTTTGTCATAAATAGCTCTTACTATTTTGAGATATGTTGCATCAATACCTAGTTTATTAGGAGTTTTTAACATAAAGGATATTGAATTTTATTAAAGGCCTTTTCTCCATCTATTGAGATAATCATGTGGTTTTTGTCACTGGTTCCGTTTATGTGATAGATTACGTTTATTGATTTGTGTATGTTGAACCAGCCTTGCATCCCAGGATGAAGATGACTTGATTGTGGTAGATAAGCTTTTTGATGTGCTGCTAGATTCAGATTGTCAGTATTTTATTAAGAATTTTTACATCACTGTTTATCAGGGATATTGGCCTGAAGTTTTTTTGTTGTTGGGTCTCTTCCAGGTTTTGGTATCAGGATGATGCTAGCCTCATAGAATACATTAGGGAGGAGTCCCTGTTTTCAATTGTTTGGAATAGTTTTAGAAGAAATAGTACCAGCTCCTCTTTGTACCTCTGGTAGAAGGCGGCTTCTAATGAGGCAATTTTCATTTTGAGACCCCTTTTCAATCCTAAGTAGGAAACTTCATTTAGCTACTTCCAGTTTTAGTGGTTTCTCAGTGATTTTGAATTTAAAACCATTCAAATTGAAGAATTCTTCCCCTTCTGATTTCTCTTGGGGCTAATGTAAATCATAAACATATGCCAAGATGTAGCATTTTTGGAGATGGCATTTACTCCCCCATATTGATCTACTTTGTGCTGACTTTAACTGAGACAGATCATAATCCTGTAAAAGGCTTTTGTTGTCTGCCTATCTGGCATTTAGGGACACTCTAAACTGTTTTTTACAGAAGGAGCCCCATCCCCTTTTCAGACTAAAATTTTATAATTTATACTGTAGCAACTTACTCTCCCTGTGACCCAACAGAAACCTCCCTTTCTGTTGGCTTTGTATTATATCTAGGAAATTCTTTACCACGAGAGAAAACATTGGATAGCCCCTGATTCTGACTGGATCCTTCTATGATTCTGCAGATAAAACTATTATGAATTCATCCATTGATCCATCCACTCATCCATCCATCTACCCATCCATCAGTCCACCCACCTATCCATCCATCAATCTATCCAGTGGGCCAGCTAACAAACATTTATTGAGTGTCAGGGGCTTAGTAGGCACTGGTAGTAGAAGGTTTCTTCCTGAAGGATTTTACTGTCTGGTAGTATATAAGAACCAAAATCATTGCCCTGATTGTCCACAAAGCTAAGACACCTAAAACTAAGACCATTTATTCCTTACATCTTACTATCTACATTACCATAAGTTACTTTTTCTATGAAACTCTTGCTCAGGCTAATGGGTTTAACTCCTCATGGAAAGCATCAACATACAGTTTGTATTCTCAAATTCATTGAATCTTTTATCTCAAAAATCTTTGCCTTGCTATTTCATGATCTTCACCAAATCCTAAGCAACCGCACCTTTCTTGTACTACCATCTCCAAACTCCAAATTGAAAGACCTACCTTACCACAAACTTCCAATTCCCAATAAATTTCAATCTTTCTTCTCCAAGACACTGCCAAAGCACTGTAGTAGGGAAGGGACATCCTGACTTAACATTGTAAGTGAGGAACTCAGCTTTGCCTAATCAACAGTTGTATGGTAGTATTTGGGGAGCCAGCACTCAACAGCGGTATCATCATAACTCAGTTGCAAGCCCTGCTTTGCAGAGCAAGATTAGATAGTACATATAATTGCCTCATTAGCTGTGAAAGATTATTTTAAATATATGTTTATGCATGATTAAAAGTCAGGCCTTTCATTGCTAATTCATGATATGGTTTGGATACCCAACAGAGATTTCTTCTCAATGGATATTTAAAGTGTGATTTTTTTTCTTTTTTCTTTTTCTTATGAGATAGGGTCTCACTCTGTTGCCCAGACTAGAGTGCAGTGGCATGGTCTTGGCTCACTGCAACCTCCACCTCCTTGGTTCAAGTGATTCTTCTTGTCCCTCAGCCTCCCCAGTAGCTGGAATTACAAGTGAGCACCATCATGCCCATCTATTTTTTTTTTTTAATTTTTTAGTAGAGACAGGGTTTTGTCATGTTGGCCAGACTGGTCTCAAACTCCTAGGCTCAAGGGATCTGCCCACCTCGGCCTTCCAAAGAGCTGGGATTACAGTCATTAGACACCATGCCAGGCCTAAAATGTAATCTTTTTAATCACCATATTAAGCTTTACATAATGCAGATATTAGTCATGCCTCAGATATTGAGGTTAGGTCCTCCTGACAATGCTAGGTGCTGAGCATTCTTCACTTGTCCTGCAGTCGGGCTCCAGTCACCTGCTACTGTGATTGGGTTTCTAAAATATATGACACAGGAGACACTATTTAAATATCCTCTTTATTTGTGACTAAGCCTTTACCTAAGTCTTGTCCCTTCTGTCTGCTGGCCTTTCCAGGTGAAGTGGGCTCAACAATAAAAATGGTCTCCAAAACCACTTTGCTAAGTATATGTAAGAGCAACATTGGCCAGGGTTCTTAGTTGTAGGCAACAGAATCTGACCTAACAAGTTTAGTTGGAAAGGGATTTATGATAGTTCACAAAATTATTGGGAAAGTTAAAAGTACAGACTTTAGGCTGAGCTTCTGGGAACAGTGCCCAGAACCACACTGAAAAACTGGCTTGCTAAGGAAGTTGCTGCTGCCATTGGCCTCAGAACCCCAGTGCTTCTGCCACAATCAGAAGGATGTTGCATTGGGCAAGTGTTGTCACTGCTGTTGGCCTCAGAGGAACCAAACACCCCTGCCACTATGCTGTTTGAGAGCAGTTTTCAAAGTGTGGTCCCTGAACTAGCAGCATCAGGATTACCTGGTAACTTGTTAGAAATGCAAATTCTCTTACCCTGCTCCAGACCTATGTAATCAGACACTCTGGGCATGAGGCCTAATGATGTGTGTTTCTGATACAGGCTAAAGTTTGAAAACTACTGCTGTGTGAGATTGTTCAGTTTATTTCTCCAAGTCTTGCACACATGCAGGTGTATGTGCTTGGCAGAACATAGGTCATGCAAGGAACTCTATGACAGAGGATATGGAAAAAAGAAATCTGTATTAGTACCTCTCAAAATTTAATGTGTATCTAAATCACTTGGGTATCTTGTTATAATGCAGATTCTGATTATTAGATCCGAGAAACAGTGCCAACAAGATCGCAGGTGATGCCAACACTCTTGATATCTGGACCACAATTTGTATAGAGAAAGCATGTACAATATAACAATACTGGAAGAGAGGTTAGGAGAATTGTGACTCATCCAATATGCAATATCGTCTACCCAACCTGTTTTTAAATAAAAACCTATAACCTCCAAAGTTTGCAAGAGAAAGAGATCCTCCACATGGGGAGGGGCCTGATGAATCATCACATATTGCCCTGCCTTTACTTGAATTAAAAATCCATTATCTCCTTTTATGAGTTCATGTCCTTTTCAGGGATATGAATGAAGCTGGCAATCATCATTCCCAGCAAACTAACACAAGAACAGAAAACCAAACACCACATATTCTCACTCAAAAGTGGGAGTTGAAGAATGAGAACACATGGACACAGGGAAGAAACGTCACACATTGGGGCCTATTGGGGGTTAGAAGGCTAGGGGAGAGATAGCATTAGGACAAATACCTAATGTAGATGATAGGTTGATGTGTGCAGCAAACCACCATGGCATGTGTATACCTATGTAAGAAACCTGCACATTCTGCACATGTAACCCAGAATGCAAAGTATAATAATAATAATAAAAGAATCCATTATCTCCTTTCTTGGAAAACTTTGAGGTATCTGTATTTTAGAAGAGAGGTTAGATTTTTTTAAAGCCAGACTTGGTGCATAGTTCTCTACCTTTATCTCTGAATCTCTTCGGTCTTAGAAGATTACATCTCAATCAGAAAATAAGCCCTATGCACTCAGCAACATGGTCTTGTCCAGGCTCCTGTTGTGACTGCCACTGTTGAGTGCCCACCTGCCAAGAGAGCCTAAAGTCAAGGAATGATATGGGAACAATTCCTGGAGAGTTCATCTGTCTACCTGGTAGCCAGTTGATTACATTTGATCTCTTACTTCATTGCTACATGCTTTGTTTTCTTAGGAACATTCTCAAATTTCAGGAACAGGTTTTTCTTTGTTGCCTGGAGGACTTTGGTTAGTATTACCATTTCTTGACTTACTGACTTAGATTTCTGCCTTATCAGGGTATCCCACCAGCATTGCCTCCAACCAGAGAATATTTTACGGAAAAGAAGTGTAACTGGTCTTATGTCCATTATCTGAAACCGTGGCTGTGCTCTGCAAAGGAATGTCAATGAGGGCAAAGAGAACTATATTTGGAGCCCAGAAGATTCACTAGGGTATCTCTTAGCATTTTCTTGTTCAATCATCTTCGTCAATGGAAAACCATAGAAACCGAATTAAGATCACCAAGGACTCATATTCACCAGTAATGATGATTTAGGTCACCTAACTATCTAAAGAACCGCATATAATTGAGGTGCTTACATAGGATGAGGGAATAGAGAATAGATAGTGGCAACTATGATTATTAGCACAGACCTTGTGAACAACTGTAGAAGCAGCGACTGTAGCAATTCTGTTTTATGTTAGTGATATCGTGATATCGTTTGGCTCTATGTCCCCACCCAAATCTAATGTTGAATTGTAATCCCCATGTGTCAGGAGAGGGGCTAGTGAGGGGTGATTGAATAATGGGGGTGGACTTCCTCCTTGCCATTCTTAAGATGGGTTGGCATGAGATGTGGTTGTTTGAAAGGTTGTAGCATTTCCCCTTTGCTCTCGCCCTTGCTCTCACTCTCTCTCCTGGTCTGCCATAGTAAGATGCGCTTGCTTTCCCTTTGCCTTGTGCCATGATTGTAAGTTTCCCGAGGCCTCCCAGCCATGCTTCATGTACAGCCTGTGGAACTGTGAGTCAATTAAACCTCTTTTTTCCATAAATTACCCAGTCTCAGGTAGTTCTTCATAGCTGTGTGAGAACAGACTAATTAGCTAATACAGTTAGTTAATTGCCTCTTTCTCCCTTCCTTTACTACCTCCCCAACTTCTGTGGAAAAAAAAAAAAGAACTGATAATAGCTTATAATTTAGGTTTCAGGTAGTGACGTGGTCATGATAAGTAGCTCATGGGACTTTGTTGGGGAGACCAAGTTGTTGTCTGAATAAAGGATCAAAGTGGATGTAGAAGTGAACTATTGCCTTTGCTGAGTATCTTTTCATTGCTTCTCCAGATGAACTTTCCTCACTTTTCCTTTCTCCTCTATACCTAAGAAGATTTGCCAGAAAGAATTATGTCATCTCCCTCCTCTTCTGGTTTCTCACTCTGTTCATACGATGGGGAGCACTAGTGTGAGTTCTGAAGAAAAGTAAAGTTGGAGACTTATTTTCCTGATTCCCCATGGGTTTTCTGGGTAGTAGCTATTATCATAAGCCATAAGCATACTTTCATAAGCTACTTCCATAAGCTTGTCAGATGGCCCACCCCACACCACTCTCCTGTCCCCAACAGGCCTGATAGGTAACAACACCCACTGCCCCTAGCTCTGTAATACTGCATGCTCCTTTATGTTTTTTTGTGGCTTTCCTACTCCAGTTGTAACTAACTCCTTTATTAAACTCTCCTTAAATCACCCTTTTCTAGAGTGACATCTGCATACTGCCAGGACCCTTTCTAATTCTGGGGTGAGGTTTGACAGCTCCCTTCTAAAATGACCAAGACTTCAATTCTATCTCCTTTTGTGACTGTGGGATAATTAAATTTTACTTTCAAATTATTCCAGATAATATTTAGTCACGTAGAATATATTGCTTCAAATATTCTACCATTTTGGCATGGATATGAGTTGTATGGAGCTAGTTTTCAGTAGACTAAAACAAGTTACAATCTCTAACACAAAGAGTACCATCAACATATGCTATCACCATCCAGAGTGATTTTACATGCTTGCTAACCAGTGGTTTCTAACTTTATGTCAACATATTTCATCTTCAGATTTCAATTGTAAGGGGAGAGAACATGTTTTCTATATATTTTCTGATTGAATCATATTTTCTTTCTTTTATGTTCTTAATTGCAAACGTTTAATTTGGTTGGAAATTAAGTTGTAATAATATGTATATTTGTTTGTGTGACTTGCTACAAAACTATACTGAGATTCCTGAGAGGATAGAAACTGTATCTATTTTGCTTATTTTAAAATATCCACATAGAAGACACAAAATCTTTGTTTAGCAAACAAATCAAACACATTTTTGGATAGAAAAAAAGGTATAGAGGCTCTAATTTGGTTTATATTACTAAGAGGGTCTGTATCCATGATGTGGTTGTTTTTCAGACAACCTATGTTAATTTTACCACAAAATCAACATTTTCAATAATATAATGTATGCTTTTCTCTTGGTGTCAAAATTGAAATTATGAAAACTTATTTTTTAATTGGGAGTAAAATGGCTCCTAAATCAGTCATTTGCATGGACCTGCTTGAAAGTGAATGAACAATGAATAAAAGAGCATATGAAAATGAATAAACAGATATCAACCCCAAGATGTAAACATATAAGAGAAGCAAGTTGCAACAGTTTTGTGGCCTGGGAAGTGTGGGGGAATGAAGGCATCAAACTCATCAGCCACAATCTTTTAAGGTAAAGCATGCAGAGGATGTTTCATTCATTTCGCTTACCTATTCACTTTTATTTGTTGCTATTATTAGTAAATATTATATATGAGGTCCTATGTGCCAGACATTTTTTAGGTACTGGGGGCATATCAGACAATGGAACAGACGTGGCCCTCCTTTCTTTTAGTGTCCAGTCAGAAGATATTCTTTAGACTTAAAACAGTACTTCCTATGCTACCCCTTTTGTCTGAATTTCAGATTGATTGATAATGGCTTCTGCTAGGACTTATAGAAGCAGGGGCTAGCAGTTCTTTTGTTGGTATGAGAGAGAAAAGGAAAATAGAAGTTTTAGGGGAGGAGCTGGATTCTAAAAAGCAATTCTATGCAATTGATTTGAAAAGCAATGGTGAACTAAGGAAAAAACTGAGCCCTTGAGTCAGCTAAGATGCTTTTGGCTTCCTGATGGGCAGAGCGTCATTGTTTCTTGGTAAATGAAAGCACTGGGATTTTTTTGGTGACCCTGATATAAAATTATTGAAAAGAAATCACAGTAATTCCCCCTTCCTTATCTGTGGTATATACATCCCAATACCCCCAGTGGGTGTCTAAAACTACAGATAGCACTGACCCCACTATATGCGATGTGTTTTTCTCTTTGATAACCAAGATGGCCACTAAGTGTCTAACAGGAAATTTAAGCAGCAGAACCTAATCTCCCTCCTCATGGGTGTGAATGGATTTCATGCCTCACATCTAATAAATAAAGTAAAAGTGATGGTGTACAACTTCTGACTAGGGCACAAAAAGCACTACAACTTCCTCATTACTTTTTTTTTTCTTGGATCTTCTGCTCTGAGGGAAGTTGGTTACCATGTGGTGAGGACATTTTAGCAGGCTTATGAATGATTCATGGAGGGAGGTACTAAGACCTCTTGTCAACCTGCAATAAACTGAGGCTCCATCCAAGAGTTTTGCCATTGAGGCTTCTTGGAAATGAAATAAAGCCCTTAACCCCAGGCACATCCTCAGATGACTGCAGCCCCAGCTGCCATCTTGACTACCACTTCAGGAGAGCCCATGACAGCTAAGATGTTCTTAGCATGATGATGGTATAAATCATCATCATGTACTCATTCCCTGGGTTTCAATGATCATCTCTGCCCAGATCACTTTCATGTACCCATTTTTCCAATCACCTGATGACTGCTTACTAAGGAATGATTCAGTCTCAACAAATAGCCAGAGAATCCTGAGTGTCTAGTTGGCACCTTAAATTGAACAAATACTACATAAGTATGAAATTTTCTCCTCAAATTAAATATGTTATTCATCAGTTACTCAGGTTAAAACCTTGTTATTATCTTTGAATGGACTTTCTTCCTAGATACCTTGACCAATGGAATTTATTTCTGTAAGGTATAGCCCCTTACTACAGCTCAGCCTCTTATTATTTTTACCTAGAGAGTTGGATTAAATGATTTACTCACCTTCAGCCACTTTTTGTGTTAACCCAATTTAACACAACAGTCAGACCAATTTATTTTATTTTAAAGCACTTCAGTTTATTTTAAAGTACAGCTTGACCTTGGCGACTTCTTATTACCTATGGAATATAGTTCACAATTCTTAGCATGGTATTCAAGACCAACCTATCCTTCTAAGTCCCTGTGCTTCTGCAAGCAGAACCAACTGCTTTCAAAAGTACATATTTTATAGTATTCTTATCTGTGTGTCTCATGTTCCATTTCCCTAGAATACCCCATTTCCCAATTTAAAAATGTTGTAGTTTTTTATCTATTGTTTGCACTTTATAATTGCCACCTCTTTGATGACATCTCCTTTGATATACCTCTTTAGAACTAATCCCTCTGCCTCTCATAATACCTTTTATTTCCTTTCTTTTAGCTTAGATAAATATGCACTTATTGTATCATCTGGTAGATTATAAGTAGTTCAGTTAAATATTTAAATTACATTTTGTTATTAGAGCATATTTTTAGAAATCATCTTGATACTGTGTTTTTAATTTTATTTTGATATATAGGATTTTGGAGTATAATCCTACCTCTGCCACCATTTTGCTTTGTATTATTTTTCTTCAGTTTCCTCATCTGTAGAAAGAAGGTAGCAATAGTGCACATTCCATAGTTATGTTTTGGTGACACTCAAATGTGACTTTAATCAAATTCTTAGAGAATGCCTCATCCACCAAAAGCTCAACAAATATTGGCTATTGTTACACAATGACTGAGATAAAGGGAAGTTAATAATTAAATAGTTTATACCCCAAATACATTTATGTCCTAGTCTACAGCCTTAATTACCTGGGATTCCTAAATAATCCTGATGAGATACTTGCTCATAGGCAGCAACTACCACATCAGGATATAATCCAGAAAAGGCCAAGCAGACACAAATATAACTCCTCCTTGTACACAAAGTGTTTCCCCTCCTCCATCCCTTTCTGTGAATTCAAGATCATTCACCTCCCAAAGATGACTCAGATATGATTGATTCTGTCCTTTGAAGGTTTATAATCTAGTTGGAAGAGATAGTTCTATTCACATATAACTGTCATACAAAGTAGACTGTAATGTCAAAGAGAAATGGCCTTAAAGGATGAGGATGATTTCAGTGAGCAGAAAACATTGGAGAGGGTCATCTGTAATAAAAACTCAAGAACACAGCAAAGGCAGAGTGGTAGAAAAGTACATCCTGTCTTTGGAGATTATTGTTTGAATACTTGATCCCTCTTCTACTTACCTCTCAGATAAACTTAAAACTTCTAAGGTAGAAAAAATGAAGGCGTAAGCTATCCAGCCACTCAAAGGAACTCTACATATAGTCAGAATTAAACTTCTGTAATAAAAGAACCAAGTGTAGCAGCATCCTCCAATCCTGTTCTCTAAATTCTGCTGTATAAAGTAGTTATGATGATGGAAAACATGGATAGTAAAAATAGAGAAAGGGCAATAATATGTGTTTATTATCAATATCATATGCTCATTACCATTCATGAAAAGAAAATGAGTCAATCACAGCAAATATCAATATCTTTTTCAATAATTGGAAAAATGCATTATAAACAACCTATAATGTTTCAGATAAAGTTTAGGTATCTTTCTTTCAAATATGTTTATTGCAAGTCTGTGCAGTCACTGTAACAAATTGTGGATGTAATAAAATGATTATGACATTAATTTGTATAGCTACACTCCCTTTTCTCTTAAAGTGCTTATGATATTTCATTCTCCTGCATTGACCCAATTTCTTAGAGAGAAGGGTCTAAAGAGGACTTTTTTTTTTATAAAGCTTATAGAGAAAGTGGGCACTTTTCTTTTTTAAAATCATATTAAAAATAGGACAAAGTACTTTGCCAGCATGGGATATTAACATAAAACACGTGGAAAGTGCTGCTGTCACAAAATAGCTTAGACTTTTTTCTATGAATCCAATTTGTCATGGTGTTCTGAATTTTAGCATAACTTTTTCAGTAAAAATGACTCTTCACTCATCTATGTGAACAAATGGGACTTCAGGCATAGCATCACAAGAGGATTTCCTATGCTATGTTAAGACCCCAATATAGGGACATTCCATTGTGAATATAAATAACCCCAGTCCCTCTAAACATGCCTCTCCATATGCTTTTGCTTAACAATGCAGCAGATGCCATGGATGGAAACCACCTCTTTAGCTATAGGCAGGCCAGCGAGCTTCTGTCACTGTGTTCTCACTGGTAGGTCACTGGATATGAATGCCAATGGGGCAATTCTTTTGGCAGTCAGACTTGCAGGTGGCTTGCTGGCTTGCAGGCTTGGGGATATTTTAGGGCTGGTCTACCTTAAGAGCACGACAGGTTTGTTCTTTTGTCCTGCGAAGGCATGTCAATTTTTTTCCAGGTCTGATGCTTCAGAGAAACCTCTTGGGACTGAAAAGGAAAAGACCTAGAAGAAGACATAAATACAACATTGGCATTAATATTTTTCCACTATATTTCATAAAATGGACACTGAGAATCTCTGAATTTTTTATGAATGTTCTCCAATTAACCCCACACATCATGTGTTCATAGAGGCTATGAAAATTATTTCCTAGATGTTGGAAAGTTTATTATAAAAATTCTTAAGAGGCTAAGAGGTTTCTGGATTTAAACAACACCTAAAATTTAAACTTTTTTGCGAAAACATTTGATGCCACGAGCTAACTCTTAATGAGATGTTAGTAATGTTTGCTTTACCATAACCTGGGCTATGAAGAGAGAGGATGCTGCCTTCTTCCTCGGCTTGTCTCTTTTACTCAAAGCTCTTATGTAGGCATTTATTTCTGTTGATCCTTTTTGATGATTGATTCCTGCTTCTTAACACACTGCCAAATCCTCTCTCCCTACAGTCTAATAAAGACTTAAGAGCATGGATTTTAATATACTTATTTACTTGTTTTACTAAAAATAGAATCACTGGCATTCCAAATCCTGTTATTTACTTGTGTAACTGTGTCTTCTATTACTTTTGGTTTTAGTTCTGGGGTTTGGTTTAGATTATATGTATACCTCTTTAAAAATTAAACATAAATTGTGCAGAAATTAAATCTAACCACCTTAAACTTCTGGTTTTAAAATGGCAGCATAGAAGCAAGCTGGCTTCACTTCTGCTCCCCACAAAAATACAAAAGCAAGGATACAGTGCCAAGATTTCATTGATAAGAATGCAGAACTCAAATGTGGCCTCAGGACAGATCCTGGGGCCATAGAGAAATGCAAAAGTTCTGAGCAGATGGTAGGAGATTTAGACTTCACATTTTCAGTATTCCCCTGATATGGTTTGGTTGTGTCCCCACCCAAATCTCATCTTCAATTGTAATTCCCACCATTGCCACTTGTCATGAGAGGAACCTGGTTGAAGGTGATTGAATTATGGTGGTGGGTCTTTCCTGAGCTGTTCTCATGATAGTAAATGAGTGTCACAAGATCTGATGGTTTTAAAAATGGGAGTTTCCCTGCACAAGCTTTCTCTTTGCCTGCTGTCATGCATGTAAGACATGACTTGCTCCCCCTTGGCTTTCACTTTCTTCCATGATTGTGAGGCTTCTCCAGCCACGTGGAACTGTAGGTCTGATAAATCTCTTTCTTTTGTAAATTTCCTAGGCTTGGGTATGTCTTTGTCAGCAGCATAAAGATGGACTAATACAGCAAACTAGTACAAGGAGTGGGGTGTTGCTGAAAATATACTAAAAAATGTGGAAGCGACTTTGGAACTGTGTAATACATAGAGGATAGAACAGTTTGGAGGGCTCAGAAGAAGACAGGAAAATGTGGAAAAGTTGGGGACTTTCTAGAGACTTGTTGAATTGCTTTGACAAAAATGCTGAGAGTGATATGAACTATAAACTCCAAGCTGAGATGGTCTCCAATGGAAATGAGGAACTTGCTGGAAACTGGAGCAAAGGTGACTCCTGTTATGTTTTAGCAAAGAGACTGGTGGCATTTTGCCCCTGTCCTAGAGATTTGTGGAGTTTTGAACTTGAGAGAGATGATTTAGGGTATCTGGCAGAAGAAATTTCTAAGCAGCAAAGCATTCAAGAAAAGACAGTCAATTTTATAAGGAAAGCAGAGCAAAAAATTTTGGAAAATTTGCAGCCTGACAATGTGATAGAAAAAAAAAAATCAAATTTTCTGAAAAGAAATTCAAGCTGGCTGCAGAAATTTGCATAGGTAATGAGGACCTGGATGTTAATTCCCAAGATGATGGGGAAAATGTCTCCAGGGTAGGCTAAAGGTCTTCACAGCAGCCCCTCCCATCACAGGCCCAAAGGCCTAGGGAGAAAAAATGGTTTTGTGGGCTAGACCCAGGGTCCCCATGCTGTGTGCAGTCTAGAAACTTGGTGCCCTGCATTCCAGCTGCTCCAAGCATGACTAAAATGTACAGCTCAGGCCATGGCTTTAGAGGGTAAAACTCGCAGGCCTTGGCAGCTACCAAATGGTGTTGAGCCTCAAGTCAAGAATCAAGATTTGGGTACCACTGCCTAGATTTCAGAGGATGTACAGAAACTCCTGGATGTCTAGGCAGAAGTTTACTGCAGGGGTGGGGCTTTCATGGAGAATCTATGCTAGGGCAGTGTGGAAGGAAAATCTGGGGTCAGAGGCCACACACAGAGTCCCTACTAGGGCACCACCTAGTGGAACTGTGAGAAGACAGCCACCATCCTTCAGACTCCAGAATGGTAGATCTACTGAGAGCTTGCACTGTGTGCCTGGAAAAGCCACAGACATTCAACATCAGCCTGTGAAGCAGCCGGGAAGGGGGCTGTACCCTGCAAAGCCACAGGAGTGGAGTTCCCAAGACCATAGGAATCCACCTCTTACATCAGCATGACCCAGATGTGAGACATGGAGTCAAAGGAGATCATTTCTGAGTTTTAAGATTTGACTGCCCTGCTGGATATTGGACTTGCATGGGGACTGTAACCCCTTTGTACCGTCATTGTATCTAGGAACTTGCTTTTGATTTTACAGGCTCATAGGCAGAAGGGACTTGCCTGGTCTCAGATGAAATGTTGGACTATGGACTTTTGAGTTAAGACTTTGGGGAACTGTTGGGAAGGCATGATTGGTTTGGAAATATGAAGACATGATATTTGGGAGGGGCCTCAGGGGTAATGATATGGTTTGGCTGTGTCCCTACCCAAATCTCATCTTGAATTGTAACTCCAACAATTCCCATGTATCTTGGGAGGAATGTGGTTGGAGGTGACTAAATTATGGGGGAGGATCTTTCCTGCATTCACATGATAATTAATGAGTCTCACGAGATTTGATAGTTTTAAAGATAGTTTTCTTGCACAAACTTTCTCTTTGTTTGCCATCATCCATGTAAGATGTGACTTGCCCCTCCTTGAATTTCATGTTCCACCATGATTGTGAGGCCGCCCAAGCCACATGGAACCATTACGTTTAATAAATCTCTTTCTTTTGTAAATTACCCTGTCTCTGGTAGGTCTTTATTGGCAGTGTGAAAATGGACTAATACACTCCTCTCCCATTCTGCCTGGCAAGAAGCATGCAGAAAATCTTTGCCCCAATTTACGGTTTCTATTGTGGAAAAAGTGAGATTGAGGTGGTCAATTTTCCCATAATGTTGGATTCCCTGGCAGAAGATCTGTTCTTTCCTTAACACAAAGGAAGTATAGTGATTGCCTGAAGGGAGAAATATCCCTGAGGATAGGTAGAGACAAAGTGGATGTTGGACTACCATCCCTAGTCCTATAAACTCTTTTCTGTAACTTGGCCAGAGGAGACATCAAATCAGAGTGGCTATTCAGCAGCACCATGCTGTAGGAGGTACATTGCATAGATCCCTTGAAGTCCTAACCAGCTTTCCCACACTACTGGGATAATTCTTTTGAGACTGCTGCCTTTTGGGAGAGTGAAACGTCAATCATTTACTGAAGCCAAGGTGAAACTGGGCTTAAGGTACCACCTATGTCCAAAAAGGAGGCAGCTATCTAACAGTAAAAATTTGTTAAGTAAATATAGCCAATAAAAACCAAAACAAGCCAGGGAGAGTAAACATAAATAAATAAATAATCCTTCAATCCAAATACAAGCAACAATACCAAACAGAGAAGTATGGTTTCCCCCAAAGGAAAAAGCAAGTTTTCAGTAACTGATCTTAGTGAGACAACAGTTTATGAGCTCATTGACCAAGAATTCAAAATAGCAGTTTTAAGGAAACTCAGTAATATCCAAGATAATACAGAAAAGCAATTCAGAAATTTATTAGAGAAAATTAAAAGATTGAGATAATTTTAAAAATAAACAGAAATTTTATAACTGAGAAATACATTTGCTGACATGAAGAACATATTAGAGGCTCTCACCAGCAGAAATGGACCAAGCAGAGAAGAAAAATTAGTGAGCTTGAAGACCATATATTTAAAAACACACATTCAGAGGCAAAAAAGAAAAAACAAACACCTATGAGATATAGAAAATTACCCCAAAAGGCAAAATCTAAGAATTATTGGTTTTTCAAGATGGAGCTTGGTGACAGCTAGGGTTCGAAAGCTTATTCAAAGAAATAATAGCGAAAACCTTTCCAAAACTTGAGAAAGATATAAATATTCAGGTACAGAAATATCTGTGAACACCAAACAGATTCAACTCAAATTCTGTCCAACACATATAATAATAAAACTCTCAGAAGTCAAGGAGTAAAAGAGGATCCTAAAAGCAGCAAAGGAAAATAAGCAAATCACATGTAGAGAATCTCAAATTTTTCTGGTGACAAAGTTTTCAACAGAAACTGTACAGTCCAGGAAGGAGTGGAATGACATTTTCACAGTACTCTAAATAAATAAATAAATAAATAAATAAATAACTGCTATTTGAGAATACTGTAACTAGCAAAATTATCCTTCAATAATGAAGGAGGGATGACATCTTTCCCAGAGAAACAAAACTGAGAGAATTTACCACCACTACACCCATCTTACAAGAAATTCTAGAAGGAGTTCTTCAATCTGAAAGGAAAGAAACCATTAACATACAAAAAGGAAACTTTTCAAGGTATAAAACCCACTAGTAAACTTAAGTACACAAATAAAGCCAGAATACTCTATTACCGTAAATGTGGTTTGCAATCTGCTTATAACTCTGGTATGAAGCCCAAAAGACAAATCTATCAGAAACAATAAAAGCTACAACAGCCTGTTAAGAGATAGGTAATATAAAAATATGTACATTGAGACAACTAAACATCAAAATGTCGGGGCAGATGGAGTTAAACTGTGTTTTTTTGTTGTTGTTTTGCTTTTGTTCTTTTCTTTGTGATCTAAGATAAGTTGTCATCTCTTTAGAATAACTTGTTATATCTATAAGATTTTTTTGTAAGCTTCGTGGTAACCACAGCACAAAAACCTATAATAGATTCACTAAAAAAGCAACAAATTAAAACATACTATGAGAGAAAAATCACTTAACCACAAAGGAAGACAGTAAGAAAGGAAGAGAGGAGTCTCAGAGCAACCAGAAAACAGGCAACAAAATGGCTGTAGAGTGTCCTTACCTATCAATAATAACATTGAATGCAAATGGTCTCAATTCTCCAATTAAAAGTCACAGAATGGCTGAATGAATAAAGAAACAGGGCTTTCAAGAAACCCACTTCACCTATAAAGACACACATAAACTAAAAGTGAAGTGGTTAAAAAAGATATTGCATGCAACTGGAAGCCAAAGGAGTAGCTATACTTATATCAGACAAAATAGATTACAAATCTAAGATTGTAAAAAGAGATAAAGAAGGTCAGTATATAAGGATAAAGGAGTCAGTTCAGCAAGAGAATATAATTATAAATAGCTATGCACCCAACACTGGAGCTCCCAAGTATATAAAGCAAACATAAATAGATCTAAACGAAGAGATAGACTGCAGTACAATAATAGTATGGGACTTTAACACCCTACTGTCAGTAATGAACAGATAATCTAGACAGAAAATCAACAAAGGAACAGTGGAATTAAACTACGCACTAGATCAAATAGGCCTAACTGACATTTACAGAATATTTCAACCAACTGCTGCAGAATACACTTTTATTTTCATCAGCACATGAAACATTCTGCAGAATATGCTATATCTTAGGCTACAAAATAAGTCTGAGCAAAATTAAAAAAAATTATATCAAGTATATTTTCTAACCACAGTACAATAGAACTAGAAATTAATAACAAGAAGAACCTTCATAAAATACATAAACATATGGAAATTAAACCACATGCTCCTGAATGCCCAACAGGTTAGTGTACAAATTAAAGAGAAAATAAATTTCTTGAAACAAATGAAAATATAAAATATCAGTATTAATAGGATATGGCAAAAGCAGTACTAAGAGGGAAGTTTGCAACAATAAATGTCTATATCAAAAAAGTAGAAAGACTTCAAATAAACAACCTAACAATGCACCTCAGGAACTAGAAAATTAAGAACAGGACACACTCAAAATTTGTGGAAAGAAAGAAATAATAAAGATCACAGTAGAAATAAATAAAATTGAGAGTAAAAAAATACAGAGGATCAATGAAATAGAAAGTTACTGTTTTAAAAAGATAAACAAAATAAATAAACCTTTAGCTAGATTAACTAAGAATAAAGAGAGAAGACCCAAGTTAACAAAATCAGATATGGAAAGGGAGACATAACAGCTGAGACTTCAGAAATACAAAGAATCACTAGAGACAATTACAAGCAACTATACACCAACAAATTGGAAAACCTAGAGGAAATGGATAAATTCTGGAATACCTAAAATCCACCAAAGTTAAATCATGCTGAGATTAAAAACAAACAAACAAAAACCTTCAGCAAACCAAAAATAATACCCAAGATTGAAGCCATAATTAAAAAAAAAGTCTCCCATCAAAGAAAAGCCCAGGACCTGACTTTTAAAGAATTAATATTAAGCCTACTCAAACACTTCAAAATATTTTAAGAGGAGGAAATACTTGCAAATTTATTCTCTGAGGCCAGCATTATTCTGATACCAAAACCAGACAAAAACACAACAACAAAAAGAAAACTATAAGCTGATATCTCTGATGAGCATAGATGCAAAAATCCTCGGTGCAATACCAGCAAACTGAATTCAACAACACAATGAAAAGATCATATATAAGATCAAGTGGAATTCATCCAGGAATTCAAGGATGGTTCAACATATAACAAATCAATAAACAGTAGAAACCACATTAACAGATCCAAGAACATAAACATACCATTTCAATATATACTGAAAACACATTTGACAAAATTCAGTATCACTTTTTAAGAAAATCCCTTATCAAAATGGGCATAGACTCAGGCAACTAACTTGCACAGGTATCTCCTCCATCTAAAATAAAAGTTGAAATTAAAAAATGGATATAGAGGTAGGATACTTCAAAATAATTAATGCTATATGTGACAAACCCACAACTAACATTATACTGAACAGGGAAATGTTGAAAGCCTTTCCTCTAAGGACTGGAACAGACAAGGATGGCCCACTTACACTGCTTTTATTTAACACTAAAAGTCCTGGACAGAGCAATTAATTAGGCAAGAAAAAAAATAAAGGGCATCCAAATAGAAAAGGAAGAAGTCAAATTAGCCCTGTTTATAGGCGACATAATCTTCTACCTAGAAAACCATAAAGCCTCCACCAAGAAACTCTTGGAACTCAACAAGTTAAAACAAATTTAGTAAAGTTGCAGAATACAAAATCAACATACAAAATTAGTGATTTTTATATATGCCAATAGTAAACAATCTGAAAACGAAATCAGGAAAATAATTCAATTTATAGTAGCTACAAAAAATAGAAAATACCTAGGAATCAATCTGACCAAAGTAGTCAAAGATTTATACAAAGAAAACTATAAAAACTTGGAGCAGAGGAATTGAAGAGGACACAATAAAACAGAAGGATATTCCATACTCATGGATTAGATAATCAATATTATTAAAACGATAATAGTACCCAAAGTAGTCTACAGATTCAATGCAATTCCTATCAAAACACCAATGACATTCTTCATAGAAATAGAAAATGCAATTCTTAAATTTATATGAAACCATAAAATACCTCAAATAACCTACGCAGTCCTGAGTAAAAAAAGAATATAGCTAGAGGCATGACACTACCTGACTTCAAAATTTACTACAAAGCTATAGTAATGAAACAGCATGGTACTGGTGTAAAAACAGTCATGTAAAACAGTGGAACACAATAGATAGCCCATGTTTACAGCATGGATTATCTGTAAACTCCCATGTTTACAGCAAACTCATCTTTGACAAAAGTGCCAAGAACATACATTGGGGAAAGGACAATCCTTTCAATAAATGATGCTGGGAAAACTGGATAACTTTATGAAGAAGTATGAAACTATACTTTTCTCACTATATACAATAATCAAATGAAAATAGATTGAAGACTTAGATCTAAGACCTGAAGCAATGAAAACACCAGAGGAAATCATTGTAGTAACACTCCAGGACACTGGTTAAAAAAATATATATATTTTTGTGTGTATGACCCCAAGAGTACAGGCAACAAAAGCAAAAATAGACAAATGGGATTATATCAAGCTGAAAAGCTACTGCACAACAAAGGAAACAATCAGCAAAGCAAAGAGACAACACTCAGAATGAAAGGAAATATTTGCAAAACCACTTATCTAACAAAGGATTAATAACCAGAATATGTAGGGAACTCAAATAACTCAACAGTAAAAAATAATAATCCCATTAAAAGTGAGCAAATAATCTAAATAGACATTTCTCAAAAGAATACATACCGAAGATTACAAATCTATTCTCTATTTTCATGAGATCCACCTTTTTGGAGTGAGGAGGGAGAAGATGAAGGAAGAACAAAAAGAACATAATGTGTTTATTGCTACTGAAGCGTACACTTAAAAATGGTAAAGATGGTAAATTTTATATGCATCTTTTAACTCAATAAATAAAATTAAAAGTAAATATTACCATCTTTCATGTTTTTGATAAATCTTTATAATTCAATACTATTTGTCAGTTTAAGTTTCTTATTTGTCCCTAATGAAACCTATGATAAATGTTGGAAAGATTTTATCACTGCCCTATAGATGAGAAGGCTAAGCTAAGAAAAATTAAGTGATATATACAAGGTCACAAATCTGTAAGGAGTAAACAGAGGACATGAACACAGAGCTTCTGATTCTAAGACAAGAAATATCAAACTTCAATGTGAATCAGAATCACCTGCAAGGCTTTCTAAAACACAGATTGCTAGGCTCTACTCCAAGTTTCTGGGATTCAGTAGCTCTTAGGTGAGACTTGAGAATTTGCATTTCTAACAGGTTTTCAGGGACTACCCTTTGAAAATTGCAATCCTAGACGAGTACCTTTCCAATTTGTATTTTTAATGTCCTTTTTAAAAAATCTCTTTGTGGCTCTGTTGCATTAGTAAGTTTAGTGGGATGTATATTTCAGAAAATCTTGCATTATAAGCTTGAGCTAGATTTACTAACAGCTAGTATACTGTCGATGAGAGAGGGATAAGTTGGCTACTTAGTCTAAATGGTGGGTTGTCTTAGTCTGTTTGTGCTGCTATAGAGGCATATCTGAGATTGGATAATTTACAAAGAAAAGAGGTTTATTTGGTTTACTGTTCTGCAGGCTGTATGAGAAACATGGTGCCAGCATCTGGGTCTGGTGAGGGCCTCAGGAAGTTACTACTCATGGCAGAAATTGAATAAGAGCAGAAGGGGAGCTGACATGCAGAGATCACATAGCAAAAATTCAGAAGCAAGAGGAAGGGGAGGGAGGTGCCAGGCTCTTTTTAAAAATCAGTTTTTGCAAGTACTAATAGAGTGAGAACTCAGTTATAACTGCATTCATGAAGGATCCACCTCCGCATCTCAGACACCTCCTACCAGACCCCACCTCCAACACTGGGGATCAAATTTCAACATGAGACTTGGCAGGGTCAAACAAACCTTTTCCAAACCATAGTATGAGTTAAAAACCATAAAAATGCTGCACTCAATTGAGGTAAAAATGATCAAGAAAGTTAGTCTGCCATCTAAAATGCATCTGCTACCTTTTTTCCTAATCCTTGACTTTTATAATTACATAGCTTATAGGTACATATTGTATATTTGAACAGCTATCTGATAATATAACAATTCATAGGCTATCAATCTCCTTCTGTATGTTACATTCTTCTCTCAGAGCAGTATTTCCCTAAATGTGCTCCAGTGAAAAACTATTTCTGCTGAAATTACTTAAGAATGGATTATGTAGTCATACTTTGGGAGGTCCTATGACATTAAACAGGGTACTTTATCTTCAGGACTTCTCAAAACTCTAAATATATTAATGTTCATTGTAACTCTGCAAAAGAAGAAAAGTGATTTCTCTATTTCCAGCTTTATATGGCCTTAGTGATTTCTTTTAAATGAAGGATCTTGAATGACTAGTATGGCACATATAGCAGTGGGGAAACACGTGCATAAAATTTAAAAAATCCTTTTAGAGAATTAGTAGTTCTTTTAAATGTTTATTTTCATCTGTAAGTCAATTCCCATGTTTAGTGAGAATATTCTCTGATTACTCTTAATCAGTCTAAAATATTTGACACAAATGGAGCTGATCCCAATAGTAGGAATTTATAGAAATACTTTCCATAACTTAATTTTCTCATTAGTTACCCCCCATTTAATTACCCCATTTAATGTCTTAGGACTTCTTAAAGTATGACTACTCTCTTCTTCATTAAGAAAGTCAGTCTTTTCCTTCAAAAAGATATGCTCTGTAAGATAGCATGGCTCTAGCTTCTTGTTTGCCTTTACCTAGCAATTTAAACACAACAGAAACACTAATGGGTTTATCCAGTGGATTTCTTAGAATACATATTTAGAAATCCTGTGATTCTAGTAGGAAAAAAAACTCATAACAATTTAAGAAAAACTTAATTGATTATTTAAATGTTACCTGTATTTTTCTGTTTCAACTAGAAAATTTTAAAGTGATTTCTCACATCTGAAGATGAATCTACCTGGTTTCACTTATTTTGTTTACCATGTTTAACTCAAAAATCCAAGATTTGGACTTGTGATTCTTGGTCCTGGAGTCTATATACTTTTTTGTTTCACCAGACATCCCCTGAGATGTGAGGAAACCAAGGGAAACAGCAGTCACATTCTGCTGAAAATATCTTGTTTAGAGTGGAAAACCTATGACATTTAGCTTAACTGATACTATTTTGTCTTATTTAAATTGTCCAAAATATTTATTTACCAATTCTTGACAAAAATAATTAATTTCTCCATATTTTAACATCTTTAATAATATTGAGTGTCTTCTATGTGTCTGAATTGTGCTAGGTATTTGACTTTTACCATCTTTAATTTTTACCACAAACTGAAAGGTACACAAACAAATCTGAGCTCCAGTGAATTTACCTAGCTTAGGCTGAATCCCAGAAAACAGCTAAATTGGGTTCAGAATATAGTTTCCTTTTTCTTTATAGTTCAAATCCTTTTCACTACACCTTGCTTTCTCTAAGCTGTTCATCTGTAGACTACATATAAGACTATTTTACTGTCTAGCTTTCTGTATTGGATTTTATATATTTTGGAAATGGAGAATACTTTTTTTGTATAGAAGGCCTATGCCTAGTTTACTCTTACACTGCCAGTGGCTAATAATTTATTGACTCTGGAATTAATAAAAAACATATCATCCCATACCTGCATCAACTTCAAGTCTGTTATATCAACCAGAAGGGTTCACTTTTCTGTGAACATGGGGAACTATAACTATGTTCACACAATTGAGCTTTTGTACTGATCGCTATTCCCAGGAATTTGGATGATGTTAGAAATAACCAAAGTCTGACTTGACCACTTGGACAAGACCCCCTACTATCCTATGAGGGTTCCCCAAGGAAGATCATACAACAGAAGTAAGGGATCAATGTATTATTAGGTGCAGCTTTGACATAATTACAGAAAACTGAGCTGGACTTTCAAGAGAATCCTTTTTACAGATAAAAAGCCTAAAGTGTGTGTTGCCCTTCACTCAACCCAAAATCTCTAGACTTACATGTTTATTAGACAAACAAAGCCTCAAATCTTTTGCTATCAACTAGCCAAGTAGAATACTGATGCTCTAGGCATTTCCAAGGTTTAAACTGAACTGACAATTTTATAACTTCTGAGAGAAATGACAAGAAGAGGCAAAGTGACCTTCTGTTCATCTGCCTCTTGCTATATTCTAAGTTTTATTCTTCACTGAGATTTTATCAGGAAGTTTATATGAAGTTTTTATTTTCTGTCAGGCAAAAGGATAGATGGTTATTATGATTTGTTTCATTTAATCATCAAATCAAGCATTATATTCACATTATAGATATTATTATACCACTTTACAAATGATGGAACAGGCTCTAAAATGCCAATAAGCTCTAATTGCACAACATAACTCAGCTGGTAATTAATGAAGACAGACTTTAAACATATATATCCCCAACACCTAAGTCACCTAGGTCTTGCACTCACTTAGTATATTATAGGGACATAAAACCATGAGTTAGGTTTAATTGTTATGCCCTCCATTTTATTGAGCCTCAATATAAGAAGTAGTAATGTAAAGAGTATTTGCATCTTAATTCTTTGTAAAAATCATCATAAAAATTTTATCATAAGCTTTTGATTGTGACTTAATTTGGTTTGAGGAAAAAGCTACATCTCTTAACTCATGTTTTCTTTTATTATGATAAACGGAAGTATGTAGTTTTTTGGTTTGGGCTTTTTTTTTTTTTTTTTGTCTTTGCTTCCAGGAAACTCCAGACTCAAAACTTAAATTTAAAGCTTAAGCATGGAAATTGTTTTAAGGGGTTTATGTTTTTACTTCTTCATAGCTCAAAAAATTTCTTTTTATATTTATAGTTTTCTATTATTATGTCTAAAATCCACATTTAAAAAGGATCAAATTATAAACTAATAGAGATCCAAAATCAAAGCCTATGTTTTTAAAATGAAACTTTTCAAATGTACCTTCTGATTATTTACCTATCTGTATTGTTCTTACCTCCCATATTGTTTTTGTTTCAGATTTAGAAAGCTGAATTTATTGTAATAGCAAAAGTCTTAAGCATTACTCTTTCAAAGCTTGAATTGAATATTTATTTAAAGAAAAGCTTGCAACATTCTTTTAAAGGACAGAACTTACTAATTAGATTTTGGTTTAAAAATGATGAAATGCCAAGTCTTAGTTCACAGTTTATTTTAAATTTTATGAGAGTTTGCACTTGCCTTCTTTTCTCCTCCTGTCCTTCCCTGAAACATTCCAGTCATTATCACATCATATTTATAGCACTCTTTCCTCTGAAAATGTGTTCATGGAACACTGACCATGTTTCATATATAAAAATGAATCCAAAGTAAATTGATTGAAAATATGCATATTGTGTTTGAGTTAAGATGATGTCAAAGCAACTGGGTGACTTGGTTACCTTGGCACTTTAGATGTTCAACAAATAACATTATTTGGCCAAGTCTGTGCTAAAATGAGTCCAGGTAGTTACTTGGCATTTTGGAAAACACAAAAATTGACTAAAATTTGCATTTTTCAACTAGTTCTGTTGGTGCCCCCTAGGATAATTAGCTTCAGGTGTTTTCAACAGCATGGTCTTTTGGTTTGACACAATTTGCTTTTCTGATTACATAGGGAAAAAGATATCTTATACCCTAAATCCCAAAGATATGAACCAAACATTGCTAACTTCTACAGCTCTGCTCTTTTAATTAACCTGCATGCATTTAAAAATATGCATATCTACCCTCTAATACTTGCACATACTTTGTATATTTAATTGACTATATGCATGAATACCATTTACTTATACTGACTTCATTTCCTTGTTGAGTTTCAGAAGACATTTTTATGCATTATCAGGGGTCTTAGAATAGATGCAGGAGAAAATGTCATTAAGCCTGTAACAAGATAACCTAATTTGTCAAATCTGAGACTATTGGAGCTGACAGATTGAATGTTACCTTTCAGGACAAATGTTGAAAACAGCCCTGGAACAAAATCTTTGGAGAGAAGCTGTTAATAAATTGCCAAATTACTTGAATTATGATAAAACAGAAAGAAATAATATCATTTCTTCCTATTTATGATTAAATGGCTCATGGATTTTGAAAAAGAACAAAGAATAATTTATGTATTCTAATTAAAGCTGAGTTCCAGATTTGGTGATGCTTGTTCCGGATTTTACTTTTCCCAAGTGTACTGTGAGTAGCTGGATCAAGACGATTCCCTAATATATATAACTCTTATGACTAAACTACTATTTCTTTAGTATTCTGATGCTTATAAGTGGCAGTATAAAATAATTATGTTCAGAATTGGGAAGTTTGCTGGCTACACTGCCACTGTTATATTTATTAGCAGGTTATATTAGCATAGATTATAAAGTGAAATGGGCATTTGGCAATTTTATGGTCTATTGATCAAGGTAGGCGGCATAGAAAGATAATTTAGGACATAAAGTGGTTAGCTGGACTGTACATATTGATCAAATATTCAGATAATTAAGAGCTCACACTTCACCTTCTTGCTGTCTACATAATCCCTGAATATATGACCAAGACAGATAAAATACCCATTACAAGGACGTTATTTTATATGATACAAACCAATTTGACACAAGTCCCTCTTTCCCCCCTTTTTATATCTGAACTACAGGGCATGATGAAAAGTTTTCTACTCTGCCTCCATGGTGCCTATAATGACATCTTTAGTCATTGACTCCCCTGGACTGCAGGAGAGAGGATGCCCCTTTGACCAGCTGCAGGGTGGCCAGCTCAGCTGAGTTCTGCATTGAGGGCGAAGAATCTCTTTTGTTTCACACTCTTGAAGGCTTTTCCTGGCCGGTGTTAATTTGGCAGGAGTGCACACTTGGGCTATTGGGCTGCTGCCAGTCACTTGGTCCTGAAACTGGAGTTAGTAGGATCTTGCCAAAGATTAGACTGAGAAATCTGGATGCAGGCTGGCAATCCAAGCAAGCAGCCCCAGCCAAATTGGCACAGTTGGGAAAACCTTGGAGAATCACAATTATTTTAGACAAAATACAAAGTTTGTGAGCTTTCTAAACATTATGTAAATGAGCCTTGATTCCTAATTCACAGAAGCACGAAAGTCCATCACTTTTGGTGTATATGTAAATGCATTAGTGCCCTGATTCATGTCAAATTTTCTTCTTTGGTTTGCAAAGAGGAAATTAAATTGTGCTGCTGTAGGGATGCTCCAATATCTGCAGCAGCAGAGAGAAAACTTTGATTCCTCAGAGCATTCCTCAGAATTCTGGTCTCATCCCGCTTATGCAGCAGGGGCTGCCTGTCTGTGAGTATGTGTTTGTGTTGAGGACCCTGATATGGAATATTAATAGTACCATTGATGGAGAACCTACCCTTTATGCCTCATATACTGTCTCATTAGGTTAATCCTCACAGTGGTCTTGTGAGGCAAGCACTGTTATTGTTCCTGTTTTCATCTCAGGGAGCTGTGATTCAAACTTGGTTTCCCAAGTGCCAAAGCTTGTAATTTTATCCTAATGGGTGTTTTGTAGTACTTTTCAAAGTTTGGTGTACCTAGAAATCCCCAAGGTAGCTTTAACAATGCTGATTCCTGAGTCCTGGGCATACCAACTCTAATTTCATAGGTAAGGTCTGGCGTAGGATAATAGATGTCCTATGTAACAAGTGGCACAGGTGATACTGAGTCAGGTAGTGCAAAGGCCGACTTTTGAGAAATACTATCTATAATCTCTTCATTGTACCCAGGTGTGTAAACTAGTGTTGAAGTGGGATATCTTTTTTGTTACCGATTACTTATAATGTGACACTCAGAATCCCCAGCTGCAATCCATTCTGTGGTGTTGCGCTGACTTTACTTAGCAATACACCAAACTTTTCTTTTTATTCTTCTGTAGGCCCCTTGCTCCCTTGTTTACCCCAGAGTCCTTAGGTTGTTGCATTTGGAGTATCACTGAATGTATCTATTTAGAAACCTCCAAAGTAATATGAAGCATAAACGTTTTATTTAGATGCAAACTTTACACACCAGACATGCTTACAAGTCCTGTAGCAAGACAGATAAATTCAGTTCTTTCAACTACTTATTTCAAGTTTCTGGGTTCATAATTCTTTCCCTCTCTCATAAGAAAAGACTTCTCTTACTGCACCATAGACAGTCTCTTGAGATCTTCAGAAAAATTATGTAATTGTTTATATATCTTAATCTACAGCTCTGAAAAATAGGAGCAGAATTTTTTTGACAAATAATCTGGAAATCTGCAGAGCCCTTAATATATTTAAAGCACATTTGTGGCCGGGCGCGGTGGCTCACGCCTATAATCCTAGCACTTTGGGAGGCTGAGGTGGATCACGAGGTCAAGAGATCGAGACCATCCTGGTCAACATGGTGAAACCCTGTCTCTACTAAAAATACAAAAAAATAGCTGGACGTGGTGGCGTGCGCCTGTAGTCCCAGCTACTCGGGAGGCTGAGGCAGGAGAATTGCTTGAACCCAGGAGGCGGAGGTTGTGGTGAGCTGAGATTGCACCATTGCACTCCAGCCTGGGTAACAAGAGTGAAACTCCGTCTCAAAAAAAAAAAAAAAAAAAAAAAAAAAAAAAAAAAAGCACATTTGTGTCTTTATTTATTTCATTGAACACATTTTGTTTCTTGTTTAGGAGAAAAAAATGCCTTAGCAAAGTCGAGGACTCTTGCCTCAAAGCCAGGACAGAAGTTGGTTGGAAATGTGAGAGTTTGAAAAATATAAACAGAAAATAAACAAATAAAAAGAAACATTTAATGAGCTTCAAGAATAGTTTCCTTAAAGCAAAAAGAAAATTTCCATGTTTATTCTGTATTTTACCAAAATATGGATTTATAGTAATACAAAGTTATACTCAAAAAGATAGATTTTTAGAATTATGTTGCTTATAAAAATAACTTAATGCTATGATGTCAATTTATGACTTTAAGATAAAAATGATTTCTTTTGAACCAGAGTCTTAATTGGATGTACTCAATCAATGTAACTTATGGTTTTTCCATTTATATTTACTCTGAAATTGATTTCAGAGGATTTTAAATTTTATTTGATTTAGCATCTAGCCTGAGTAGTTGTATTTCTTTAGTGAGTAGCCAGACAAACTATTTGTTGCAATTGTGATAATGACTTACGATTTGAAGCATAGGGGGATCTAAATGTCATCACTTGATGATTTTAACTGTGTTTGAGTGCTAGTTTGCAATTTTTTTTCTTAAGATCTTTTCTACAAGCCTTGTTGTGGGATGATACTCCTAGAGTTTTAAGGTACGAGAAGCAGGAAAAACGGTATTTTAGCACCTCTGTGATACTTTAGGTTTATGGATTTTAAATTTGTAATGTGATTAAATTAACCAATATTACCAAGCAAATTTCAATACTTTTTCTGGGTTGCTGTTGTTTGGGGTTGAGGGAATAAATGCATCCTAGGTCACCTTCACATCACACAAAATGTAGTATAGATCACGCATACATGAAGGATGTGACTGAATTTGTGGCTTCACTGAAACTTGTGGCATTACTGAATAAAAGCAAGTTGTAAATAGAGCTTTACTGTGCTTATTCAAGTGACTTCTTTTTATATAATAATGTTAATAATGCTGCTTATAAAGTCAGAGGGTAGTGGTGATTATTTGGTAGTTTTAGGTGGTGGCTTGTTGTTTTTATTTTTATTTTTTTTTTAATTTTTATTGTATTTTAGGTTTTAGGGTAAATGTGAAGAACATGCAAGATTGTTGCATAGGTACACACGTGGCAGTGTGATTTGCTGCTTTCCTCCCCTTCACCTATATCTGGCATTTCTTCCCATGCTATCTCTCCCCACCTCCCCACCTCCCCACCTCCCCACCTCCCACTGTCCCTCCCCTATTTTCCCCCCAACAGACCCCTGTGTGTAGTGCTCCCCTCCCTATGTCCATGTGTTCTTATTGTTCATCACCCACCTGTGAGTGAGAACATGCAGTGTTTGATTTTGTGTTCTTGTGTCAGTTTGCTGAGAATGATGGTTTCCAGGTTCATCCATGTCCCTACGAAGGACACGAATTCATCATTTTTGATGGCTTGTTATTTTTGAAGGGAGCAAAAGAAACAGGAACATTTGAAAGGTCTTGGGGGAAAATGACAAGAGAAGTCAGTGGTTGGAGAAATAATCACACAAGAGAAAAGTAAAGAGAGAGGTGAAGGACTGGATTGGTGTAATAGAGGAGAACAGAGAGCTCATTTCAACTGGGAAGACTAACACAAGTGATGAGATGGGAATCAACAAGTTATGTGCAGTATCAGAAAGGTGTATTTGAAAAAGCCAGACCTCCATACTGAAGAGTAAAAATAAGTGAAGTTAGATAATATGAGAGAGTCACTTGATAGAGGGCTTGGAATTCTAGATTTTAGAATTCAGATTTTTTTTAAAATAGGTAATACGGTTACCTGAAGTTGCTGTAAAAGAATATGTGGCTTGAGAATATAACTATGCAGAAAATAGTAAAACAAAGCCCAAGGCAACAAAAACTCACATTGCTTCTTGAAATAACTGGTCAGAGCTAAATATCATCTGCCCCCATGAACTCTCTAGCTAGCTGAGTCCCCACGTAAAACTCCGTTTATCACTTATATTACTTACCTGACTCCTGTGGATATATAAACTTGCAACCCATGTCTGAAGAGTTGCAGGGCAAAAAGGTAGAATTTGGAACTCACCTCACTTATTTTTGCAGATGACAGGTGATCCCCAAATGCTGCTACTTTTCCCAACAGGTGGAGAAACCATAATACACCTCTGTCAATGGGCCACAAATCACCCATTGACATAGGAAATGACAGTTAGGAACCTGAAGCATTGTTTTGAATGATACACAACAACTACCGTAAAGTTTCCGTGTCATTGACTGAATTTGCCATTCATTGTGTTGGCATCGCCTGATGCGGAGATGTAATTCAAATCAGAACTTGGGCTCACTGGTTGGGAGAGGTTTCTCTGTGACACCAGCCTTATGGAGCTTTTCAAGATAGTCATCAGAGTAGAAACATTGTGTGTAGTTAAAAATCTGAACTGTATTTCTGCCTGAGCACCACATTTGGAGATTTTGGTTTAATTGGTCTGGTGTGGGGTCTAGGTATGAATATTTTCTGAAATCACTCCATGTGATTGTGTAGTCAGTTTCAGGTTTGAAAACTGTTGATCTAAGTCATTGATTTATTGTATGCTTCTTGATCACGTGTCTGATGTGAACAAAGTCGGATAGCTGGCCAAAGAAGTGATACTAGGATAGAAGTTTCTTGGAGCAGAGTTAGGAGAAGGGAACAGGTATCTTAAAATAGCAAACTGCATTTAGATAATAAAAATATGTAATCCCTATTAAAAACCAATCATGTAGCTAGGAAAAGCATCAAAATATGAAGTCTAAAAATTTATTTGTGGCAAAAAGGAAAGAAGAGAAAGCTAAGGAGCCAAGAGTGAGGCCATATTTGAGTATGAATAATATCTCTAAGCGAGCCACTTGGGGCTGAGCTCAGCCGTCAACTGTGAGTGGAGTATCTTTCCCAGTGTATCTCCTGCCTGTTGTGCATATGACAGTTACAGCAAGTCAAATGCCACTGGAAATAACTTCAGCTTCAGAAGTCTGAAAGATCATCATGTTACTGCAGGGAGTGTATAGAACAACAAATGCATTTAAACTCATTGCACTTGGAAAGGCATTTTAGAGCACCTTCATCCCCTCTCCTCCACCAAAACAAATAGTTCATATAGAATGCCAGAAGGCAGGGGACCTATTTCATGATTAATCTGATCTCACTCCTCTTTTACCTCACCTCTTCCCCTTTCCTCCTCTCCCTATTTGCTTCTTCCTTTCCCCTTTAAGTCCCTTATCCTACAACAATATTTAAACAACTGTTTTCTCTCAGTCCACACTAGGTTTCACTTTTTTAAAAAATTTTTTATTCTTCTCTTTTTCTTCCTTTTTTTTTTTTTAAATTGTACTTTATGTTCTGGAGTACGTGTACAGATCATGCAGGGTTGTTGCATAGGTACTTACATGGCAAGGTGGTTTGCTGCCTCCATTCTCCTGTCACCTATATCTGGCATTTCTCCCCATGTTATCCCTCCCCAACCTCCCCACCCCCTGCTGTCCCTCCCCTACCCACTCCCCCAACAGACCCCAGTGTGTGATGCTCCCCTTCCTGTGTTCTCATGGTTTCGCTTTTAATTTGATGCTTTAAAAATATGTAGTTCTGCTAAACCATCCTTTCTCTTTCTAAGGGATCAGCTACAGCTTTGGAATCAGTCAAACTGAGTTCAAATCCTAGTCTCATTACTCATGGGTTGTATGGCCTTGCTCAGGTTACTTTACCTCTCTCAGCTTTGATGTTCTCATCTTTAAAATAGAGATATATCATGTGTTTCTTACAGTTTTTGTGATGATTGAAGGAAGTACCTCATTCTATGCTTATGTATAGCCGCTACTCAAAAACATTCACATTTGCTTTGGTATACTGGAGAGAGAAGATAAATACAAATGCCCAGTGCTGCAATGGGGACCTAAATCAAAGGGGAAAGAGCTAATTCCCCTAAAAGATATGCATCAGTATCAGTCAGTTTTGATTTAAGTATGCTCCCGTAAATTTTTACCTAGTTTCTGTGCTCCAGAGACTGAGTAGTTAAAGTTGGCATGGGGTGTGAGTTTGATGGATTATGCCCAATTTTGTTTCACAATCTTTACATCCACCAGTTGTGAGATGTAGATAGCATTTTACTCAGAGGAATGCAAAACTATGGGAAAATCACAGCCTTGACACGTTGCACGAACATAGACATTATGTCTTATTTTCATTTAAAATACCAATGCATGATTTTTTTTAACCTGAGATTTTGAGATAGCTTAACAGTTTTCAAAAAGGTATTAAATCAGTTTTGTTTTGGAGGCAGAATAATGTAAAAGCCTTTTTTTTTTTCTTTTTTTTTTTTCCTGTTTTTGATTAATGAAATTGGCTGTCATTGACAATGAGTGTCAGAGTTGCTATGTTTTTAAAAGTGTGTCTGTGGTTACTTTACTACATTTGTTTATGTTGAGAGTATCCTTTTCATATTTGAAGATGTGGATGGTGTTACTTATGTAGCCTAGGGTTCAGAATAGAGCAGAAACAATTTATTTTTTGCTATTCATTTATACATCCAACAGGTATTTATTGAAACTTTTTTTTGTGAGGGGGGCAGGCTTTGTGCTTCAACATGATGTAGGTCCTGAGAAAAAAGACCCAAATATTGTGTTTAAGGGCTATCGATCAAAGAAACAAACACCAATACCAAGCAAAACAATATTTATATAGAAGCAGCAATGTATAGTAAAAAGAACATGGCTTTAATGTCAAACAAATCTGGCTTAAATATTGTCTCTGCCATGTACCAGTTGTATGCTCTTGAGCAAAGAATAATCTTCCCTAGTTAAAAATACCTCCCTTGCAGGGTGCAAATGAGGATGTTCAGTAATGCATGTAAAAGGCCTCACAAGAGCCTGACATATAGTGGGTACAGGTTAAGAAAGTCACGATTACACTTAACATAATAATGTTATTGGTTAGTGACAATAGGCAATATTATGATTATTTACATTTTAAATATAGTTGACAAGATTCAAGATAGTAAACAAACAAACAAAACCACATGTCTAAAGCTACATAGTTTCCAAATGCAGTGCTTGGATTCAAACCAAACCCTGTCTTCAGACTCAAAACTTGAACTTTATCCACTGGGACTCTTCCCACATACTGTGTCACTGGTTGTACTTTAAATATTTCCTATTAGTGGCTTAAAACTGTACATGTGATTTGGAGGACATGATAGAAAATATTTCAGGAATATTGAATATCTACTATCCCAAATTATTCCACAAAGTAAAATAAATACAACATAATGTAAGAAGGAAGGTCCTATACTTTATTTGAGATGAGAATGAACATTTATGACTAAGATGAATGAATAACTGCCTGACACATTATTGACAATTGATGTATATTTATTGAACAAAATGTCAAGAATGACCCCTAGAAGTCTATTTGGATGACCTCTGCATAGCTTCTCCAGAAAACTCATTCTGAAAGTAAAGAGATCTCTGTATTGAAATTGACTTGCAAAGAAAAACTTAGCTGTCTGGAATTGGAGAACTATCAATACAAGAGAATGAATGCTCAGCATAAATTGCATTGCTTGTGAGCATATGCTGCACAACTCCTGTGTATTCACAGGGATATTTGATGGGAAGACTTTGAAGGAGGGAGCTCAACTTGTGGAGAAATAAATCAGTAAACTTAGGAATTACAAACAAAAAATGTAACTCCATATGAATTCTCAGGTTATGTTGTCTGGGATTATTTGTGTATTAGACATTGTTACAAAAAAATAATCCGTGAGCAATAGGAATATTGCCCATTCCATAGTGTTTTTGGGCCTGGTTGCAGTAGATTCAGTGCAGCAAATTATCTTGGACAGCAACTGAGCTACATTGTTGTTGATAACGACTCTGTTTCCTCCACTTGCAAGTTCTCCAACTCTAATCTTCTCATGCCCCAGTAGTCACCTGTCCAAATCTTGTTCGTTCCTCATGGCCCAGTGTTAAATACATTCTTTGCCATGACACTTTGATAATGTCTCAATCTGGAAAAGACAGCATGGTAGAATGGAAAGAAAAGCCATGTTGGAGTCATTAAATCAGGATAGGGTTTGAATTTTAGTCATTACTTAAAAGTCCCTTTACCTCTCCAGTGTTTGTTTTTCTTTCTGTAAAGTAGAATGAGAAGGCCATCCTTCTTCACAGTGTTTTTATGAAAGTCAAATGAGATGGTTTTTGAGAAAGTGTTTATGGTTTTAAAATTACAGCATTATGGAAGCTTGACAGCTGATGGAAAGAGTATGAGATTTTGATGTCAGACAAAGACAGAATAGTTGCAGGTTTTTAATTTACTTGTGATCTTAATTGACTTAACTATTTTTTATGAGTGGGAAGGGGGTGGGTCAACATTTTTTAATCTAAGTTTTTTTTTATGTAAAATAAAGAAAAACATGCTACCTACTTTTTAGGGTGGAGGCAGAGTATAAGTGAGACAATATATTTAAAATACATGCTTCGTAGGGGATACTCAGTAAATGTTAGTTTTATCCTTTTGGAAGCAATGTGTTTCTCTTTTTAATATCCTGCCTTTAAATCTCTTTTATGCCTTTTATTTTAATGATTCATATACTTTTCTCACTACCTCTATAAGACTAAGATATTTGAGAAGGAGGAATATGACTTATTTACATTTGCAGCCTTAGCATCCTAGACAGGATTCTGAGCTTAATAAAACTCAATACATTTTTATTGAGTGATTAAATGAAATAGTAGGAAAGTCATATTCCTTGCCTGAGATATTTTAAAAGAAGAGATGGCCATCAGAGTAGTTAGTTGAAGAGTTGGGATAAGAGGAGATATAGTAATTAAAGGTAAAGTATGGAAGCACTGAAGTGGAAGCCACATACTAACTGTGAAACTCACACTGCTGCTTGGAGGAACACAGGCAGCACACAGAAAGGCCAAGGGCAAGGTATATCTTATACTTTCTGATTCAAAGATTGATTGCATGAGTGCAATTATGTATAAGAGCTTTGGGCTTCTTAGGGACTAAAATGTGTACATAACAACAACAACAACAAAAACCTTCAAATAACCTAAATGTCAGTTTGCTTCCCCTTATGGGCCACTTAAGTATATTTGAGAATGAAAAGGTCTACTGGACATACACACAGCTAAATTGTTCATGAGGGAGTTCATCCTCAGCATGATGTACTTCTGCATGTTACTCCAGCTCTGGGTTGGACCAGCAGGCTAATCACTCAAAACATCTGGGCACAGTCCCCTCTAAGAAAAACTGGGTCTTAATAATTGGCCTCAGCAGAGGAACAAATGTGGGGCCAAATCCTCCTCTCTGTATCGATCTGTTCCCTTTATTTTCTACAATACCACCTATTTCCATCCAGGCTGCATCTGCTTAGCTTTTTGGCAACTACTAAAAGTTGGGATAATCAGAGGAATTTCCACGTAAAAACAAAAACTGATAGAAGCATGTTCAATATAACTTTTCCTCATAATTAAAAAAAAAGAAAACTGGGAAATTAAACCTTCACAGAATATATTCTCAGTTTCTAAACTTGATCCTCTTTCTTCACATTTAGACCTTCTGACATTCCCTCCTAATCTGTGCTATTCAGGATATCTATTACAGTGTACCAAACTACCCCAAAACGTAATGACTTAAAATAATATTTAGTTTGTTCACAATTTTGAAGGTCAGGGATTTAGGAAGGACTCAACTGGGAAGTTTGTCCCTGATCCATGTAGCATCAGCTGAGGATGGAGACCTCACTTCCAAGCTGGGTTCTTCACTCATATATCTGTAATCTTTATCTTCTTTCTTTCTCCACATGCATCTCATTTTCCAGAACTTGTCCACATGGCTTCCTTGGACTTTCTTCATAGCACAGCAGTCTCAGGGAAATCAACTTCCTTCCACAGAGCTAGTGTTATAGGGGACAGGAAGAAGAAGCTGCTAGCTCTTAAGATCTGGACTCAGAAACCTGTGTGCCATAACTTCTGCCATATTCTACTGGTCATGTAAATCATAGAGACATTCCAGAACCAAGTCTTTACTTAGACCCCATCACTAGATGAAAGGAGGGTCAAAGAGTTGAGGGCCTTTTAAATTCATACATTTGCAGTTTTATCTTCTGGAAGTCCTAACCTGTTCCCACAAAGTTCCTAGGAGTTGTGTCTCCTTCCCTGCCTTCCTGATGGTACATTTAGCAAAGTCTGAGTTACCCATTCAAGTCAGGTCATGAGTTTTAAATTTGCCTTTTATTCTCCTCATTATCCTGCAGGTAAATATTGACATGGACATGGAGGTATGCCTTTCCAAGGCATACACTAATTCTCTATGGCAGTGCAATTTAAATCTATGAAAAAGAAGAAATATATTCCCAAAATCCTTCCTTATATACAAAGCTCTTTTTTCCATAGTGGAATTATTGTTTCCCATTTTCATATTAACCAGTCTTCATTACTTTTCTTAATCATGTTTTTATTCTTTATCCCCACTTCACCTGTATTTTTTATCTCAGTTTGGGAATAAAAAATTAGACCTTTGATAAATCAAATATATTTTAATATCCAAGCCTGTAGAAAAAAAATAACAAAAAGGAAATGGACCAAATAAAGCCTTTGAAATTGCTGTTAAAAAGGTTTAATTAGATGAAAAGATAAAGATGTCTTGTGCCTGCATTTTGGGAAGAAAATACATGATTTGTCCTTTTAGTTATATAAGGCATATTTTTATGTTAATAACATCTTGCATCTGTCAACATGAAGTAATACATGCATCAGAACTCAAAAAGACCTTGGGAATACCTGGCTCAGTGTTTTTGAAACTTTTTAAATTAGCATAATTATTCATCCCAAATGTATATTTAAATCAAATAAAATTGGTTCCAAATATGTAAAATATATAAAGGAAGAGCTACTATAGCTTAAGTTGAATGAAGTTAAGGCGCTGACACCCCAGCCATCATTCTACTTTTTTACTTTTCTCCAAGGTTGCCTCTGAGTAGTTTTTAAGAAAACTTAAAATTCAGTGTAACACAACCCAGTCACTCATAACATGGAAGAATCTGAGGTCCATTTTGATTAAATGATTGGCCCATGGCTAGTTAATAGTAATAATAATAAGTATGCATGGCTAACATATATAGAGGAATGACCCAGGCCCAGGTGCTATTCTAAGCATTTGGCATGGTTCAAAGCATTTAATCTCCACATCAACTCTATGGTGTAGACCCTCTAATTATCCTCATTTTATAGAAAAGGAAACTGAAGTCAGTGGGCTGAAGTAATTTGAAGCAAATCTCAGACTAGACCTGAGTCTCCTTAAACTTAAGGACAAAGATCTTGCCATCTATGTTTCTGACTGTCATAGCAGACACCTTCAGAACCACTCTATAATGAAAACTGAATTTTAGCATTAACAGAAGTATGCAATGCATTATTGGTCCTCTGTTTTCTTAGGTTCTTTCCAGGGATTTAACAAGTCATTAGGGGTCACAGAAGCTTAAAGCTTTGACATTCCCACAAGCCTTCAGGACCTAATGCAACCTCCAGTCTGCTGTAGGTCACGTACTTCTGTACTTGAGAGGTTGCCTGAAACGTGGCCATCACTAGGAACCTGGGGATGTGACAGTCACTGAGACATGGAGGAAACAATGGTGAAGAGTTGGAAAAGCCTTTCCAATATCCATGTGCAGAATTAGATTTGTGTGCCACCTGTGGTAACTGGAAAAACACTCATCTTTTCCTTTTTCTATTTCTCTAGGGTAGAAAGACTGTCTACAAATACATCTTGAGGGTCCCCTTGTGTATGTGAGGACTTACATACATATTTGTTGAATTAGTGGACAAATTGGCAGCATTATCTCTTTTTCTAATTAACCAAGTCATTGAGGCCAAACTGCTCTCCCCCTTCCTCCCTCCCCAGCGTGCTTTGCTATTAATGACACAAGGGCCAGCTGCAGAGTGATGGGGAGTGCTATCTGCAAATTAGCAGTTGAGGGATAGAGAAGATGCCCAGGATGTCTGAATGACCTATCAATTGGATAATCCACTTGCAGTTAATTGAGAATGAGATTCAATTAACACATTTTGTACACTCTTCATTTGAAAATTTTAATAAATTTAAAATCATGAATAAATTATGCCGTTCTGATGCTTGGTGCATGAGTATGTGTCTAGGTGAGTGAAGTTGTTTAATTTGGGTTAACATGAGTCAGAGGTATTAACTTTCTTATCTGAGATCAGACGGGTAGCTTGGAAGAAGATGATAATTGAAAGGCTAAGCTGAGTGAAGCCATGAAGAATACTCTAATTTAATTTAGAACAGAAGGTTCAGATCTTGTGAATTCTGACACATGCATGTATGGAAAGAAGGAAACGCACTTTTAAAATACTACTATTTTAGGTGGCATGAAGTCTATAGCTCAAACTTTTAGACCCAATTTAGTTAGATGTATAAATGCCGATTCTATCTCTTGGGATGGCCTATAAAAGTGAATATTTGTTCAACATTTTAAGATCGTCAAATTGAAAGTGC
Source organism: Cacajao melanocephalus (assembly GCA_963573385.1). Lineage (NCBI taxonomy): Eukaryota > Metazoa > Chordata > Mammalia > Primates > Pitheciidae > Cacajao > Cacajao melanocephalus. Next base: position 59,701 of record CAUYLG010051168.1, on the reverse strand, counting down.
TGTGTAAATACTGGGCCAGATTAGCTCGCCATGTGTCTCCCTGTGTGCACAGAACTTTCACTGACTTCAACGGGTGGAATGTGGTGGGAGAATCTGGCTCATTATTAGTTTTCATATTTTGATTTGATCAACTGTTGTCAATTACAGACATTGGTAATTACCCACAGAAAAGGAGAGGAGGGGGGAAAAAAAACCTTGCTATCATAATATTTATCTTATCAGTTATGGTATTTTCTTATACTGAAAAAAATATTGTGGTGAATTGTGTAACACAGCAAGTGCTGATTTTATAGTACCCTTGACTTGAGTGTATTTTTATACAGATTTTTTAAATTTCTCAAACAAAATGCACATGTTTAAAGAATAGTGCTGCTTTGCATATCACTATGTCCTGTTGATCTTCCTTTAGCTCCTCTCCCAATTCAGATTTACCCATTAGATTCTATCCCCGAATAAAACCATAGTCTAGGCCATTGCTGTCTAAACATTTTCTGTGATGAAAATGTTTTATATCTGCACTGTCCAATGCAGTGTACAATAGCCACATGTGGCTACTGAGAACTTGGAATATGGTGAGTGTGACTATGACACTGAAATCCTAATTTTAATAAATTTAAAATTAAAACTCACATGTAGCTATTGGCTACCGTATTTCCATGCAGTCCAAACTCATGCCTTAATTATTGTGATATCCTGTTGACTACTCTTCTTACTACAGGACATTTGTCTTCAATTTCTTTTATATACTACCAAATTAATCATCTTTAAATTCTGCTTACATCAGAAATTCCCTACTTAGAAACCTATGGTGATTTCACATAGTCTACTACAGCAACCTGCAGAGCACAATGTGCCCCAAATCTAGCTGCCCTTTCGAACCACTTGGGGACACGATGTAGAGTACGTGATTCATTAGGTCCCTGATGGAGCCTGGGAAGCTGATTCTCAGCCAACTTTAAGAATTCCTAGTCTAGTATCTCCACTTCTCTACATATTCACTGTTGCCACTCTAGGTAAATTTATGGTCATGCCTTACCTGGAATCCTGTAATGTTCTTCCAACTTTTATCCCTATCTTCTCCCTTGCAGTCGCTTCCTGCTCCAACACACAGTCATTCTCCAAATAACAGCTTAAGTGATCTTCCTAATAGTTTAAATAGAATATATTATTCTGACAGTTCAAACCCTCCAAAGGCTTCTCATTGCCTATAGAATAAAATGCATTTCTCCCCCATGCTCTTGGTTGACAACAGCCTACATGCTATTCTTTCCACCTGCCACTTAAATCTCATTATTTTTTTAAACTTATTTTCTCTTGCTTACTTGTGGTTATGTTCCTTCTTTGAATACATAAAGATTCTTCCCATCTCAATGTCTTTCACTTGATGTTTTCTCTTCTTGGACCATTCTTCCTTGGGAACTTCAAAAGTTTAACACCTTCTTATTCTTAACATGTCAGCTCTCAAAACACTCCAGAAAAATTACTCCTTTTCCACACTGTCTGTTGTCTCTGTCCATTTCAGTTATCATTAATTTTCAATTATCAAAAATTATGTTTTATTAGTTTAAATGTCTGTTGCCTCCTACTATTGGGAGATAGGTTCTATAAGAGCAAGGATTTTAGCTCTCCTGTCTTAATGCTGTTTTCTAAATCATGCATCTTCTTAGTTTATATTGGCCTTAACCTTTTCTTCAAACATGGTAGTTTACAAAATGAAGTTTTAAGACCAGCAACATTAGCATTATATGAAAATATATCAAAGTGCAGTTCTTTGGCTCTACCCTAGACTTTGCGAATCAGAAATTCTGAGAGTGGAGCCTAGCAATCTGTACATTAGCAACCTCCTCGAATGCGTTTGATGCATGTTGAAGTTGGTAAATGGCTGCTCAAACACATACCATCTACTACGGTTTTCTTTCTTTTTTGAGACAAGGATTTTACTTTGTCACCCAGGCCTTTTCCTATAACTCAATATAATAAGAAAAATTTAAGAGTTTGTGATCCATTTCTCTGAAACTTCCCTTCATACTTTATCTTTCTATGTGTTACATTCTGGAAATATAGCACAACTATAAATCTTCCCACTCATTTATTTATTTATTCTTCAGTTGTACCTCTTCTGTCATTCTGTGGGTGTGTCTCAATCTATGGAGTTCTGATGAATGAATAGTCCTGATCCTTATTTCAAAACATTTGAATCTAGTTGTTAACTAAGCCTACGTAAACTCAGCAAAACTTAGCTTCAGATTTAGCTCATCTACAGATTAGGATGACACAGCTCTCACTACTAATGCCTGACAGAAGAAGGCGCATGCTCTTTACTGGCAATAAATCTTATTTCTTTAATCTCTACTCTGCTTTATTTTTTAATCACAAAATGCCTTGTATACAATGAAAAGTTATAAGACACACAAAGAAGCAGGAAAATGTGACCTATGAAAGAGAGAAAATAGTTAATAGCAGGGTGTCCAGAGATGGACCAGATAGTGTAATTACCAGATGGAAACATTAAGAAACTGTATATGCATTAACATGTAATGAAGATGTTAGACATCATATCAGAAGAAATGGATAATTTCATAAGAAAAATAAAAATATAAAATTGAAATACCCGTACACATTAGAAATAAATCACACCTTGGTGGTCTCAACAGCAGACTGGGCACAATAGAGGAAAGAATTACTAAATTTGAAGATAAGTGACCCTAAAGTTTTAAATAAACATGAAGTAGGAAAAAAAAAAAGGAACAAAGCATCTAAAATATGCACCTGGAGTTTTAAAAGGGGAGAAGTTTAATAATGGCAGAAGAAATATTTTAAGATATAATGGCTAAGAGTTATCCACAATTAATAAAGATCAACCCATAGATTCAAGAAGTTTAATAGATTTCAAACATGAGAAATACAAAGGAAATCATACATAGGCCCATTACAGTCAAACTGCTAAAAACCAAACATAAAAGGAAAAATTAAAGAGCAACTAGAGAAGAAAAAGCAAAATGATACCAGTGACAGCTGGCTTCTTATCACAAGCAATGAAGACCAGAAGAAAATGAAATAGACTCTTTAAAGTGTTAAAAAATAATTGTCAGCACAAAATTCTAGATTCAGTAAAAATATCCTTCAAAAATGAAGATGGGATAAGTAGATTTTTCAGACAGACAGAAGCTGAAAGAAAATTTTCAACAGATTTTCTCCACATGAAATGGTAAAGAAAGTTTTTCTAGCTACAGGGAAATGATGTAAGATGGAAGACTACATTTGTGGGAAGAAATAAAAAGCATAGAAATGGTAAAAATGTGGCTAAATATAAAATATCTTTTAATTGCTATTATTTTTTATGCCTGCATACTTTTAATTATCATTTACTAATTAAGCCAATAATGTATCTTAGGGACTGTAGCATTGGTAAAATATATGACAAAAAGAACTTAAAGTTTGGAGGAAAAATAAATTCAGTTATGCTATAATGTTTTTACATTTCTTTAAGAATTATATTACTTGAAGGAAGAATGTAAAAAGATAAAGTATATATCATAATCTCTAAAGTAACACTGAAAAAGTAACACAGAGTATTACAGCTTTAAAGTCAATCAAGGACATAAATGCAATGTTAAAAAATGTTGATCCACTCATAATAAGGGAAAAAAGAGGAATGATGGAATAAATACCAGATAAGACAAATAGAAAATATATATAATGATGAAAGACATTAAGTTAGCAGTATTATGTTAAATGTATGAGAATTAAACACTGCATGTAAATAATACAAACATTGTTGAATTTTTGGAAATAAGAGCAACTCTATGCTATGAATAAAAAATACTCTTTATATATAAAGATACCTCCATGTTAAAAGTAAAGGATTTGAAAACTTATGCTATACATTCATTAAAAATAAAAAAGTTTAAACAAAAGTAATCTTAAGGTAAAGAGTCTCAGAAGTAAAGATTAGAGTATCATTAAAATACCAAATTATTAAGCAGACATAACCATCTTAAATGTGTATGCACCTAGTAACAGAGCTTCAACATTCAGGTAGCATAACTTGATAAAACTCAAGCTACAGATAGAAAAAATTCACAAAAATAATTAGATATTTAGCACTGTCTATTAGTAATTGTTGAAATTAGTAGTTACAAAAAATTAGCTTATATCCTATAAACTATTTCAATTGACTTGACTTAGTTGATATTATAGAACACAGTACCCCCAAATTTCAAAGTACTTATTCATCAGTATGACATATGCAACATTCACTAAAATAGAATGTATGCTGAGCAATAAAATGAGTTGTAATACGTATCAAAGTATTAAAATCATATGTAGTTATTCCTTGACCAGAATGAAATTAAGTTAGAAAACAATAAATGGTGGGTTATCTGGAAACTCTAAGTATTTTCAGTTTAGTAAAGATACATTCAAATAATCCGCAGATTAAAGAAGAAGTTATAAGGGACACAAAAAATATTTAAAAACATTTTAAAATTAATTATAATGAAAATACAACACGTAAAAATGTGTAGATGCTGCTACTGTTAAACCATTACTTACAGAAATATTTATAGGTTTAAATGTACATATTCTAAAAGAAGAAAGGTCTAAAATTAACAACCTAAATGTTGACCTAAAACTCTAGAAAATAGGAGTAAATTAAACTCAAGTAGAAAAAATAATATTAAAAGTAAAGTCAGAAATGTATGAAATATAAATGGATGAGCGACTTCACTACTTCTATTTAACATTGAATTAAAACTCCTAGACACTGCTTGTCTAGTTCTTTATAGACATTAGTCAAATTGATAAACCTGTGATAAATCTTAGCAATTTATCTTTGCTAAATTGAAAAACCAAATGACCAGAACAAAACACAAAATACCCAGATGAGAAAAAAAAGAGACATTACAACAGACTCTACAATTTATTACAATGAATCAAGAAGAAATAGAAAATCTAAAAATTTAATATGTATTAAAGAAATTGAATTAGTAACTTAAAATCTTCCTACTAAGAAAACCCCAGGACCAGATATGTTTATTTTTTAATTCTATCAAACATTTAGGAAATATATAACCTAGGCTTTACACAAATTTTGTCAGAAAATAGAGTAGGTGGGAATACTTCCCACCTTAATTTATGAGGTCAGCACTACTGTAATATTAGAACCTGATAAAGCCATTATGAGAAAATAAAATTTAAGTCAAGTATATCTCATTATTATGGATGCAAAAATGCTTAACAAAATATTGGCAAATTGAATCCAGCAATATATAAATGAATGATACATTATGCCCAAGTAAGTATTACTTGGAGAATGCAAAGTTAGTTTAATATTTTTAAAGAACTCAATCAATGTAATTTACCACATTATTGGAATAAATCAGGAGCATTGTTTGATTATCTCAATAGATACACAAAAAAATTGACCAAATTCAGCACTCTTTCATAATATTAAGACTCGGCAAATGAAAAAGATAGGGAAACATCCTACATTTGATAAAGAACATCTATTAAAATTGTTTTCACATGGCTTTATTTTTAATGAAACAGTACATTTTGTCCCTTAAATTGGGATCCAAACAAGAATATATGCTTTCACTACTTATGTTTAACATTACATTTAAAAGTCCTAGCCACAGCAACAAGGCAAGAAAAAGAAATAAAATGCCTCAAATTAGAAAGAAGGAAGTAAACTGCTGTTATTTATAGATAACATGATTATTTACATAGAACATCCGAAAGAACTAACCAAAAATGTACTATTACTAATAAGTGAATCTAATATGATTATAATATAGAAGTTAATATAAGAAAATTTTATTTCTATATACAAGCAATGAACAATTGGTAAGTTAAACTAAAATAACATTTATAATAGCAGTACAACACATTGAATACAGAGTAATAAGTATAGTGAAAGGTATGGGGATTGGAAATTGTGAAACTGATTGGAGACATTAAAGAAAACACCAGCTAAATAGAGATATATGCCATGTTTGTGGATTCAAAGATTTAATATTACTAAGATATCAATTTTGTTTAAATTAGACTTGAGATTCAAAGCAAGCTCACTTAAAATCCTGATAGCTATTTCTCCCTAGAAAGTAACAATTAATTTTTAAATGTATATGGAAATTCAGAGAACCTAGGCTACACACAATAATCTTGGAAAAAGTATTAAAATAGCAAACTTTACGTTAACTGTTTTCCAGATTTACTATACTTACTATAAAGCCACAGTCATAAAGATTGCGAGCTTGCCTACTTGGATAAACAGGTAGAGAGAGTCCAGAAATGGACCTGTGAACAATTGATTGATTATTGACCAAGGTACAAGGGCTCATGTCTAGAATATTCAAAAGATATCGAGAAATTAACAATAAAAGGACAATGTAATTAGTAAATGGAAATTACTCTTGGGCAAACATTTTACAAAAGAAGATATAAGAATCTCTGATAAGCTTATGAAAATGTGCTCAACACTATCACTCATCATATAAATGCAAATTTAAGCCACATGATACCCACTAGAATGGTTAAAATAAAAATGACTGACAACACCAAATGTTCGTTAGGATGTAGGGCAAACAGAAATCTAATACATTGCTTGTTGGAGTGTCAAATGGTACAAACACTTTTGAGAACTGTTTGGCATTTTTTTACAGGGTTAAACTTTCTACCCTCTGCAATAGCAATTCTATTTTTACTCAAAAATACTTGTACAAGAATGTTTATAGATATGTATATATATCTACTCATAATAGGCTCAAATTGACAATAAGCCAAACGTTCTTTAACAAGAGAATGGGTCAATAATATGTGTTATAATTGTATGCTGGAATACTACTTGTTAACTAAAAATACACAAGCTAATTATGTATGCAGCATAGACAAAAAGGTACTAGGTTAATTGAAAGAATATATACTTGATTATTTCATTTACATGAAATGAAAAACAGATTATTCTTTGCTGATTGAGATCAGAAAGTTGTTGCAATGGTAGAGAAATTGAGTGAAAGGGGCAAGAGAAGTTTCTGGAGTGATATAAATGTTTTAAATCTTGTTTTTGAGTGTTAGTCACACAACTGTATACAATTATCAACATTTATCAAACTAAACTGTTAATAAGTAGACATTTATTTATATAAATTATACTTCAATTTAAAAAATATTATTTTGGGGTGTCCTGTTTGCTCTTTGATTTCCTTAGTTAATTGTTCTCATTCTTAGTTCATTTCCTTTTATTTCATGGAGTTAGTTTTCTTAAAATGTTTCACAATTCTTGATCAGATGTCATCTTTGAATTAGTAAGTCCCAATGTATCTGTCTGTAGATGTGGCTCCATTTACTGTAGACTACATAATTGTAGAACAATAGTAAGACATGCTATTGGTGGATTATACCAGTTTATTTTCTTAACATTGAGAAGACTCTGTTTTCCTCATGACACTGGACATTGTGTACCACCTCTTTGGGCCATATTTGCACACTCAATGCTGAAGCATTCCAAAGATCTCAGTTGCTTCTGTGCATACGTGTGTGTGTGTGTGTGTGTGCATGCGCTCGCATGGTGTTGGGGGCAGGGAGCAATTGGTTGATCTGCTAAATTTCTTCAAATGTTTTTAACATAATACATCATTCTGACTGTTGCTTCAGCTTTCTGATTGTGGAACAACCTTAAAGTCCCTTCTACCTTTTGTGGCAATTCCTTTTCTGTGCATATTTTAATTGCTTTCTATCTGGGAGAGATCTCTTAATTTTTTTTTTTGACATAAATTTAACTCTCTCATGGTTTCCAGTGCTATAATAAATTTATAATTTAGGAAAATGGGTGCATTTTCTTCATTTATAGAGATTTGAGTTTGGACATAGAGACAAATGCATTTGCTATATTTGCCATCTTAATCCAATTTCCCCAGTCAGTTTCAATTAGCAGCTGTGCTTGCTGCTTTACCTGCTGATGCATGTAGTAACTCCCATTATCACTTTCGTGTGCCCTGTATAATAGTATATGGACCTGGCAATGGCTTGGATTTCTTGCTATTTGTAAAATAGGTATTCACAAGTTCACAAAGGTAAATATGGATTGATCTCTAACATACAAGCAGTTTTGAGGAAGGAGAATATTCCTTCAACATTCTCGTATTATCAAGAAATGAGACTGATGCTTTCCAATCTCCATCTAAAGATTCAATTCTATAGACAGGGAGCCCCAAACTGAGAATGTAGGAGACCCCTATTCAACATTGCCTAAAATCTCCCTAAGCACCTTGCCCCTGACTGTTTACCATTGTAATGTTGACCTAACACTTTAGGAGGCTGTGTCTATAAATGAAGGATGTGTTTGTGCTCTAAAGTCAAATGCTATTTGCTGAGGATACTGTGACTTCCATTTGACTTTCTTTCTGGTAAAAGCAGATGGAAAAGGTTTTCTTTCGTTGTTTGCTTTCACATTAAAAACAAATACTTACTGCCAAAAACAAGGATTGAAGTACTGCCGTTCCCCCTCACAGCTGTTATTTAGAGGTGGTCCAAAACTCTTCAAAGAACATTAGATAGTACAAATCCATAGGAAGCCAGTAGTGAAAATAGCATTTGCTGGCTCTCATTTTTTGCCCACTGTTACAGGTCATTTGTAACACCTAGGGCAGATATGATATAGAATTTACAAATTACAAATGAAGAGAACAATTTTATTAACAAATTTTTCATTTTACAAAGCAGGAAACTCAGTGAAGCAGAGTAATTAGGCAACTTAGATCTATTTTGAGAAGAATGTAGAAAAGATTTTATGAAAATCTGAGGTCTTTACAATGTTGTTTGACAAAGACTACACTTTTGTAATGATAATTAATTGGTAATAAATCAATCATGTTTACCAAATGGAATTTTGGTGCTGTAGTTACGGTTTGCAAAAAGTACTTTAACCAAACAGACATGTTTGACTTTAGTATTAAAATAAATATTTATTGTAAAAAATTTTTTAAATCCCTATTTCTACAATTCAGAGGTCAATATTATAAATATTGTAGAGTTTTCTTGTCTAGATTTACTGCTATATTGTAAAAATCATATACTTTTATCAGGAGATTTTATTTTTATTTAACATTCTATCTTTAAAAATACTTTTAGTAGATAAAATGTGTATTAATATGGGTGGACATTTATTCCATCTACTGGACAACTTTATTTTTTCTCTTTCTAATTATAAATTACAGTATAATCAATATCTTTGCAGTTAAATCTATGGGTGTATAATCTGGTTATTTCCTAGAAGTTGGTTCTGAGGAGAATGCTCAGAATCAAAAAGAGGTTGTATCCATGATCAAGTTGTAGCTCCCATCTCCTAAATTATTTCCAGTATTCTGCTGATCTGAGGAGCTGAGTCAGAATTTTCGAATTATTCTCTCATTCATCTTAACAACATTCCCCAGAAAGTTGAAGAGGATGAGCATTCTTCCATGAGAAATATATGAATAGTTGTGCTTCCTTATCAAAATCTCTAAACTCCTAAAATCCATTTGTGTGATTTGAAAAAAAAATATGTATATATATATAATTTTTTATTATACTCTAAATTCTGGGGTACATGTGCAGATCGTGCAGGTTTGTTACATAGGTATACACATGCCATGGTGGTTTGCTGCACCTGTCAACCTGTCATCTACATTAGGTATTTCTCCTAATGCTATTCCTCCCCTAGTCCCCCATCCCCTGACAGACCCTGGTGTGTGATGGTCCCCTCCCTGTGTCCATGTGACATGTTCTCATTGTCCAACTCCCACTTATAAGGGAGAACATGTGGTGTTTGGTTTTCTATTCTTTATCATATGATTAGGCTGTGTCCCATACACATTTCATCTTGAATTCCCACATGCTATGGGAGGTACCTGGTGGGAGGTAATTGAATCATGGGGGCAAATCTTTCCTGTGCTGTTCTTGTGATAGTGAATAAGTCTCGTGAGATCTCACGGTTTTGAAAAGAGGAGTTTCCCTGTACAAGCTCTCTCTTTTTGCCTGCTGCCATCCATATAAGATGTGTTAGTTTGCTGAGAAAGATGGTTTCCAGCTTCAGCTTCATCCATGTTCCTGCATAGGACATGAACTCATCCTTTTTATGGCTTCATAGTATTCCATGGTGTATATATGCCACATTTTCTTTACTCTGTCACTGGTGGGCATTTGAATTGGTTCCAAGTCTTTTTTATTGTGAACAGTGCTGCAATAAACATACAGGTGCATGTGTCTTTGTAGTAGAATGACTTACAATACTTTGCATATATCCCCAGTAATGGGATTGCTGGGTCAAATGGTATTTCTAGTTTTAGATCCTTTATTACTGGCAAGAGGCTAAATAGGAACAGCTCCAGTCTGCAGTTCCCAGCAAGCTCGATGTGGAAGGCGGGTGATATCTGCATTTCCAACTGAGGTACTCAGTTTATCTCATTGGCACTGGTTGGACAATGGGTGCAGACCACCAAGGGTCAGCTGAAGCAGGGTGGGGCGTCACCTCTCCTGGGAAGCCCCAGGGGTCAGGGAACTCCTTCTCCTAGCGAAGGGAAGCCATTAGGGACTGTACTGTGCACCCCAGCCCAGATACTGTGCTTTTCCCATGGTCTTCACAACCTGCAGACCAGGAGATTCCCTCCGGTGCCTACATCACCAGGGGTCTGGTTTCAAGCACAAAACTGGGCAGCTGTTTGGGCAGACACTGAGCTAGCTGCAGGAACTTTTTTACCATACCCCAGTGGCACCTGGAATATCAGCGAGAGAGAAACATTCTAATCCCTGTAAAGGGGACTGAAGCCAGGGAACCAAGTGGTCTGGCTTAGTGGGTCCCACCACCAAGGAGCCCAGCAAGCTAAGATTCACTGATTGAAATTCTTGCTGCTAGCACAGCAGCCTCAGCCAGACCTGGGATGCTAGAGCTTGGTAGAGGGAGGGGCGTTCACCATTGCCAAAGCTTGAGTAGGCAGTTTTATCCTCACAGCGTAAACAAAGAAGGGAAGTCTGAACTGGGTAGAGCCCACCACAGCTCAGTAAGGCCGCTGCAGCCAGACTGTCTCTTCTCTCTGGGCAGGAAATCTCTGAAAAAAAAAAAAAGGCAGCAGCCACAGTCAGGGACTTATAGATAAAACCCCCATCTCCCTTGGACAGTGCACAGGGGAAGGGGTGGTTGTGGGCACAGCTTCAGCAGACTCAAATGTCTCTGCTTGACAGCTCTGAAGAGAACGGCAGACCTCCCAGCATAGCATTCTGAACTCTGATAAGGGACAGACCGCCTCCTTAAGTGGGTCTGTCCCTGACCCCCATGTATCCTGACTGGGAGACACCTCCTGGTGGGGGCTGACAGACACCTCATACAGGAGAGCTCTGGCTGGCATCTGTTGATTTTAATGTTTTTTAAAGCTCCTAATAACTGTAATCTAGTTGTTTCCTGCAATCTGACTCCGACTTATACTCCCTCCAAAGTTATTGTAACTATTATTGAATATTGTTTTTAGAAATTCTGATCATTTAACATCAAAAAACGGCACTTGAATTCTCATTTTCATTTGCATATATTTGTTTATAAAAAAAATTACCAGCCATTTGTATTTCCTCTTTTGTAAAATATACATTTGTGTGCTTTATCCATGTAGGTTTTAAATGGTTAATCTGTTATTTATATAGATAAATTTAAAACATGTACAAATTGACAAGAGCATAACCATGTTTATTTAAAATGTTATAATTTGATGTATCCTACAATTTTCTTTGATATCGTTTTGTAAAATACATATATATATATAATTTTACAATGTATGTTAATCTTTCTTTTTTATTCTTTCAAATATATAGCATTTTGAATTATTAAACTTTAAATCTGTTCTATTCTATAGATATGGCAGATGTCAAAGTTTTGTGCATTTTAATAGACCAAGTATGTTCGGATGCACAGATTTAATTTGATTTCTAGCTGCTTCTTTCAAAGAGTGTCCCATTATATATTTTCTGTTATTTACAATTAACTAGCTTCAAGTAAAATTTTAAAATATGCAATTATCAATAAGTAGTTATTAATGATATACATGCAATTGTTAAAGGCTTGTTAAGACTCTTTTTTCTTCCTCTAGTTTCAGCTCCAGAATTTTGTGATGTCCAAAGATAGGCCACCCCAGATCACTTTTATCTTAGGACTCCTGAAAATTAAGTTACTTGGTTTGAAATTACCAAGCTAAGTTCAGCAAACAGGTTTGAAGGACAGGTCCTGATAACCTGGAATTCTTGGTGCTGAGTTGTCTTTTGCCCAGAGTCACTGCAATGCTATCCATTCTGCATTTCAAGTAAACGGTAGTCCAGTTGTGCTCATGGATCCGTCATCAAACACGGCTCAGATTTCAGCTTTAACTTATCTCAATATAGGCTTACTCTGAATGACAAGATCCTGGTAAGTGGTATTCTCTGCCATCCTCTTTGATATTGTTTCTAGTAGGATGACTCATGGCTTTGCTTTGCCCTAGAAAATATTTAATTACACTAGGGGCTTTTCATTGAGTAAAAGCATCATTGACAGATCAGCTGCCACCCTGACAAGTTGGATTGTTATTCTGCTGTCTGAAGGTCACACAGCATTTACTTTTGTAACACTAACCATCTGAAGGGAATTTCAGCTAGATTTCTAGACAGTCTGATGCTGTCAGGTGGAAAGACAATAGAAAGTTCAGAAATATAGAAACATTTGTGTGTCTTAGTGATATCTCATAAAACTTTGAATGTTAAAAAGCTTAGATATTCATTGTGTTTTAAACTTTTCAGAGGGAATAAAATATAATTCCACCTCTTTGGGTTTTGGTTTTATACTTTATTCTAACAAAAGCACACACATATGTAGCTTTTATATAAAACCTACTTGATGATATATTTGGCAATTTAATTACAGTACTTTGAAACATAGGTCTTATTAAAGAAAGAGTTTTCTTTGCTTTTGGTGATGACTATTCTTGTGAATGACACAAGCCACCAAACTACTAAATTTGAGTACTTGGGATCCCCATTCGAAAGGCTACCAGGCAGCTAGAAATCGTCATGAAATCTCCATTTTAGCCTGGGTGCAGGTGTCTGTTGTAAAGTGATCTTCCTTTGGCTTGAGCGACTGTCACATCCTCATTTCTCACGTGGAGCTCTGTGCATTCTGAGTGCACACTGGGCTGAAGAGTGATTCTGGTGAGGAGGATTATATTCTCTTTAGTATGTTTTCAGAGCAGTCGGAATGCTTTCTCCCTACACATGGAGAACACAGGAAGCTTCTTGTTGATAGATTTTGATTGATAGCCTTATGATTGATAAGGCTAATACTGTCTCATTTGCTTCCTCTTGTATTTTCATTGATGGGAACAGGTTCAGGGAGCAAGTTAAAAAAAATCATGTAAATCTTTCAGCAAGAAAACTTTCATCTTCTTTAATTTTTCTTCATTGTTACTTCCCTATCACCTCCTCATCTTCTGACCCAGAATTCTTAGAGAATAACTGCTCTCACGTTTAAAAACCAGAGATGTGGGAGAAATCAAGTTCCAGATTTTACTATTACCTTTGACTCACAGAAATCAGTTCAAGTGGGTAGATAGACTTGTGAAGACCAGCATTTGGTCTGCAAACAAGGCCAGTGGTTGGTGATTACACAGGCCTGTGTCTTGCCAGATTCATGAATTTAAATTGTTGTGCTCAGATATCCCTTGTTCATGAAGAATCTGGATCAAAGCCTTTGCTTCCTCAAGTACTGAATGATTGGTGGTTTTGTACCACTCTACCTGGAGCCAATTCCAAGGTTGAAAAGGTGGAATTGAGAGTTTACCTACAAAAAGCTGGGATCCAGTGTACTGGGTGAGCCCCACGATTCCTCATGGCCACTGAACCCCAACCTTTTCTCTCTAACCTCTTCCTGGGCCACAGAGGACATTTGTGAACCCTGTACATTTTTGCTTTTATGGGCCCTTTCTTTCATAAAAAATATTAAAAATTTATCTTACAACTATATTTGTATAAAGACAAATATAATTCAGACTGGATTCATTATGACATATTCATCACTATTATATTCATTTTTCATTCTAATTTAATAAAAATGAAAAAAATTTATGGACTCCTAAAAGTATCATAGGTCCTAGGCACTGTGTCTAATAAATAAATAGGCTCTGCCCTCATATATGTGACCGAGTACATGGTTCTTTGTTCTGTCATTTAGACCATAGGCCTTCCCTAGTTTTAGGCTCAGACCCTGCTCAAATCTTGCAAACCATTCCATGTGGGATGCTCCCATGACAATCAGCTGGCAAATGGTGGTATATTTTAACTGAGAAAGACCACACACTACCATGGTTCTGTTATCTAACTTCAAATATTGCTATTTGCTGAGAATCACCAATGCCTCACTCCACCATTATATTCAGTCTTCTTGGATACTTACAGAGGCCTGGGATACACTTGCGTTATGGCAGCTGTGCTATTTGCACCACTAAGTTATTTCCCAAAGGGCCCAATCCTACAGGCAGCCTGATTTCCTTCCCTCTATTATTCATTAGCATTGCAATATATCTTACTGAGCCTAATAGTTACTCACTGACCTCTGGCAAGGCAATGGCAGGCAAAACAAGTATCCTATTACGAGCAAATTTTCTAACTTAAAGAACAATTTTCTTCTTTGTGGCAACTTAGTTCCAAGTGAGAATTCTTGGTACCATTATGCCTTTCATCCATCTTTTCCTTCACTATTCAGCTTCTCAAATAGTTGTTTACTTCGTCTGTGGCTACTTTTGTTTCTGCAATGATTTCAGCAAACACCTGTTGAATCCCTCTGTTGCACCAGGAGCTCTGCCGTGTGCTCCCTTAATGCCCACAGATTCTAAGAGAACAGGCATCCTGAAATCTCAGGGGACTGAAATTATACTTCAGGACCTTTTGTTGGTGGTTGTAATGGGGTTTGGTTTTAATTATGAAAATAATGCTTTGGGGTCAAAAGAAAAAAAAAAGGAACCACTTAGTTAAGTATATGGATGCAATAAATGAGAATTGAGTATTATCTCCCTAATTCTAAAATTTATAATTCTCCAATATGACAGTCTTCAATTTTTTGTCTTTTTTTTTTCCTCTGTTGCTTTGAAAAGGTTGTATTTCTTCACTCTGACCCCTTTCCTTCATCTTTGGTAATCCTACTGTAACTACCCAATGGGTCCACTCACTGCTGCCTAGACAGGGCTGATTTATGGAGACAGGGGAATTGCAATGGAGAAAGACTAATTCATGCAGAGCCTGGTGGAGTTTTATTATTACTTGAATAAGTCTCCCCAAGCATTCAGGGATCTGAGTTTTTAAAGATAATTTACTGACACAAGAACAGAAAACCAAACACCGCATGTTCTTACTCATAAGTGGTTGTTGAACAATGAGAACACATGGACACAGGGACGAGAACATCACACACTGAGGTCTGTTGGTGGGTGGGGTCTAGGGAGGGGATAGCAGGGGGTGGGGGAATTGGGGAGGGATAACATTAGGAGAAATATCTAATGTAGATGACAGGGGATGAATGCAGCAAACCACCATGGCATGTGTATACCTATGTAACAATCCTGCACGATCTGTACATGTACCTCAGAACTTAAAGTATGGTAATAATAATTTAAAAAAATGCAAGCAAACAAAAACAACTAAATCAATTTTCCCGAAATTGGGTTCAAATATTTATTCTCACAGTAAATACCTTTCACAGTGAAGATTTTTCTTTTAATAAAGATAATTTTAGTGTTTAAGCAAAATAATAATAATAATTTGGTAGGTAGGGGCTCAGGAAGTGAAGAGTACTGATTGGTCATGCTGGAGATGGAATCATAAGGGGTCAAAGTGAGGTTTTCTTGCTCTCTTCTTCCTGGGTGGGATTGAAGAACTGGTTGAATCAGATTACCACTCTGGGTGGTGTCAGCTGATCCATCTATTGCATGGTCTGCAAAATATCTCCAGCACTGAACTTAGGTTTTACAATAGTGATATTATCCCTAGGAACAATTTTGGGGAACTTCAGACTCTTGCAGCCAGAGGCTGCATGACCCCTAAAATGTAATTTAATCTTGTAGCTAATTTGTTAGTCCTACAAAGGCAGACCGGTCCCTAGGCAAGAAGGGTGTCTTTTTGGGAAAGAGCTATTACCAATTTTGTTTCAGAGTCAAACCATAAACTGAATTCCTTCTCAAGGATAGTTCAGCCTACGCCCAGGAATGAACAAGGACAGCTTAAAGGTCAGAAGCAAGATGGAGTCCATTAGGTCTTATCTCTTTCACTTTTATAATTTCCTCCATTATAATTTTTGCAAAGATAGTTTTAGGGTGGGCTGCATGCTAGGAGCTGGGACCTTTGACAGAATGATAGGGCCAACCTATAGCACATGGGTAGAGAGGGTGCTGAGGAATAGATATACCAGGTTCACATTCCTCCTCTCCAATCTCCTGGATCTCCACATTGGACAAACCCAATCAGAAGCTAGTAGATAAGAGAACTCTTTGCTGTAGTCCATGTGGATTAGCCTCTGGGGCAAGGACAGGATACAGAAGGATGAAGGAAGCGTGCATCTACAGGAGCAAATGGAAGACACTAGCACCTACTCCATGTACAACAGGATGATTTCCCAAATGCCAAATGGAAATTTCTCTGGAAATTCCATGGTACAGAGATGTAAAATATTTGAGGTATTTGAATACAAATTGATAAACACATATTTTTAAAAGCACAGATATACCACAAGGATCATAGAGACCTTAAATTTAGAAAATAGAGACATATGCAAATGAATAAAAAGATGTTTTTTCCAAGATATCAGAGGTAGTATATTTATAAGCATCCCCTCCATGTCCTTAAAGACATGTAAGGAAACAAATGAGAAGAGAAAACCCACAAAGAAAAATTTCAAAGAGAAAATTTTAGGGTCAGAACAGTTAATAGTAAAAGACTCTTAACAAGGAAAGTAGACAATTAAGAAAATGTGAAAGTAGTGAAACTGCCTTTGCAAAAATTATAACTGAGGAAATTATAAAAGTGAAAGAGATCAGACCTAATGGCCTCCATCTTGCTTCTGACCTTTAAGCTGTCCTTGTTCATTCCTGGGTATAGACTGAACAAACCTTGAGAAAGAATTCAGTTTATGGTTTGACTAGGAAACAAAATTGATGATAGCCTTTTTCCAAAAAGACACCCTTCTTGCCTGGGGACCAGTCTGCCTTTGTTGGACTAACAAATTGGCAACAAAATTAAAAATTACATTTTAGGGGTCATGCAACCTCTGGCTGCTCCCCAGATTGCTTCTGGGGATAACATCACTATTGTAAAACCTAAGATCACTCCTTGAGATATTTTACAGACCCTCCAATAGATGAATCAGCTGACACCACGCAGAGTGGTAATCTGGCTCAATCAGTTCTGCGATCTTACCCAGGAACAGAAGAGAGCAAGAAAACCTCACTTTGACCCCCTATGATTCACCAATCAACACTCTCTACTTCCCAAGTCCCTACCCACCAAATTATCTTTAAAAACTTTGATTCCTTAGTGCTCAGAAAGACTGATTTGAGTAATAATAAAACTCCAGGCTCCTGCACAGCCAGCTCTGCCTGAGTTACTATTTCTCCATTGCAATTCCTCTGTCTTGATAAATCAGCTCAGACTAGGCAGTGGGCAAGGTGAACCCATTGGGTGGTTACAACACCTTGAAATTCTTTCTCTGAGTTCTAGTAACTGATTCCTACCATGCTCCCTCTAGTCTGGGGTTTGTGAGAGTGGATGTGAACCCTGAGATATTTTACTTCCCTTCTCGCTTTTTCTAAGCTCTTCCTAGATTGTAATAAATAGCCCCATTATTAAAATTTTCTCAATTATCCCATTTGATTATGCCATTTTTTTTTTCCTTTCCAGGCCTTAATTGATATACCTAAAATTTATTCAAAGTATTTGGGGGTATTCCTTCGTTTCTCTTTTTTTCTAACAACATCGATTTTGCTTGCTGTTTGCTCATTTGTTTTAAATTCTCTATAATTGCTGTCAGGGTCTTGCAGCTGAATTTGCCATGAGTAGCATTCGATGGACTATGGTAATGGTGGTGGTGGTGCTGGTGGTGGTGGTGCTGGTGGTGGTAGTTACAGGAAGATTTCATTGTCTGTTTACTTCAGAATGTTTTTTCCTTGCTGAAATCTGAGATGAAAATGGATTTTCCATTACAAAGCTCCAGAGCATTTTCTGTATATTAGTTAGGATTCACCAGAGAAACAGAACCAACATATATTTTGTATAATATGTCTATATGTAATATGTATTATGTTTTATATTATGAAATATATAATACCCAGGATGTAACTGTTTAACTACCTCACATCTAGGACAGACAGTTAAAATCACATCTCAAACTGGGGAAGCCTACTGTGTCATGGGTGCTAAACATCTGCTCCCTGTTCACTTACTGTAATAAAACCATTTTTCTCTTTCTCTTTTTTTTTTCCATATTATCTTCCCTCATTTAAGAGAAAAAAAATATGTTACATTTTGGATTTGTTAGTTAACAGCAGACAACTTCGCACATTAAAGTTTTCTAGCAAAAAGTCTTTAATTTGTACAACATTGAAATTCTTCTTCTAACATGTCCTTGATTTTTAAAATCACTTTTAGTTTTTTGCATTTTAAATCAGATTCAATTATAAAAACACCTTTTCCATTCTGTGAATATCAGAAACCTCTGCTAACTATTGTTTGAAGAGAAATTTGAAACAGATTCTGTTAATGTTATATTTATATATTTTATATATTTACATAGAATGTTCTTAATGTAGCCTTTTTAGTTATTGAGTCTTTAAAGTCTGTTTGTTACTAGAATATTCCACAACTAAGTTTCTAGATGGAAGATATGTGGCTGATAAAATTGTTCTTATGTTCAGGAGACTGCCACATGTCCTTGCATCCAAAATAATGACTTCATGCATAAATCGGGTAGCCTTCAGTTGATTAAAACATTTCATTAGTCAGAAAATATCTCTCCTTGGCCCTGTGAAATAATTGAGATATTAATTTTGTTCCTTAGATCCTTCAATCACAGATCAGGGGATAGTCAATAAATTCTGTGATTTGGAGGAATTCAGTGAAAGGTATTGTTAATGCTTTCTGGTACACGAAGCAATCTTGTTTTTTCTAACTGCCATGGCCTTTTATCCCTAATGCTCATTCAGCACTAAGCATTAGGCAAAATAGAATATCGATATTTAGTGAGATGTATTTCAAATAAGTGTTAATTCTTTAGATCAGTGGATGGTAAACTATGACCCATGGGCAAATCCTGTCTGTTTTTGTATAGCCTGTAGCTAAGAATGATTTTTACATTAAAAAATAATATTACTTTATGACATGTGAAAATTATATAAAATTCAAATGCTAGTGTTTCTTTATGGTTTTATTAGAACCAATCACATTCGTCTGTTACATGTATATAGGTGCTTTCACAATACAATGGCAAATTGAGTAGTTGCCACAGAGACTGTAAAGTCTAAAAACATCTAGCCCTTACAGGAAAGTTTGCTGACTCCTGCTTTAAATAATCAAGTGTAGTTTTTCTTTACTTAAAATAATAACCTAATTGAAATCCTTAACTTTCTTGGTAGCTATTGAAAAATAATGATTGACTCCCAGTTTTATAAGAGAATAGGCCTCCTAGCATTATTCCCACAGACAAGGCCATTGCTGGGGAGATAATGAAATTATATAAAATTGTTTAGAATTTCTCTCTTGTTGGTTATCAGATATGGAATATGATGTCAACTCATATTTGCCAGTGCTTCTAAATATCTTTAAAACCTTATGTGGGACCTTTTACTCTCTCAATATACATATAGGAAGAGCAAGAAAGGGAGCCCAAATCATTGTTGGCTTCAGATTAAATAAATCTCAGCAAGTTTCTCGTAAAATAATGACTACTGTAGGCTGGGTGTGGTGGCTCATGCCTGTAATCCCAGCACTTTGGGAGGCCAAGGCTAGCAGACCATCTGAGGTCAAGAGTTCGAGACCAACCTGGACAACATGGTAAAACCCAGTCTCTACTAAAAATACAAAAATTAGCTGTGTGTGGTGGCGCATGCCTATAATCCCAGCTACTCAGGAGGCTGAGGCAAGAGAATCATTTGAACACCAGAGGCGGAGGGTGCAGTGAGCCGAGATTGTGCCACTGCACTCCAGCCTGGGTGATGGAGTGAGACTCCATCTAAAAAAAAATTAAAACCATAATGACTACTGTAATAAACACATTGCTATCACTGATGTCCACTATAGGAGACAAAAACAAAAAAAATCTATGGATAATTTAGCACAAAACAAACCAACTGTTCTTTTATACCTATATTTCTGACACAAAATATATGGGTCTTTTTCCCATGCCATTCAATTTTCCAACTCTCTGGACACCAACAGTGTGTCTTATAGTTTGATTCTGCCACTAACTACTCAAAGCTAGTGCA
Source organism: Cacajao melanocephalus (assembly GCA_963573385.1). Classification (NCBI taxonomy): domain Eukaryota; kingdom Metazoa; phylum Chordata; class Mammalia; order Primates; family Pitheciidae; genus Cacajao; species Cacajao melanocephalus. The sequence continues at coordinate 39,185 of CAUYLG010051168.1, read as the reverse complement.
GACCCCCGCAGGTAAAGGGCTTAGTGCCACAAAACTGCTCCCCACTTCAGATGCCAAACATGGGTCCCAGGTTGTCACCTGTACTTCTGACTTATTGGATCTAAATTAAGAGTTCCCACAACTTCCAACTTGGATTCAGTAATTTGTTGTAACAGTTCGCAAAACTCAGGCAACATTTACTTATGTGTATTAGTTTATTATAAAGGAAATTACGAAGGATACAGGTGAACAGACAGTGAACAAGTACATAGATGAAGTCTGAAAACATCCTTAATACTGCAGCTTCTGTCTTTGTGGCGCTGAAGGTGTGTCACCCTCCTGGCACATAGATGTGTTCACCAATCTGGAAGCTCTTCAAACCCTATTGCTTAGAGTTTTTATGGAGACTTCGTTATGTAGGCATGATTGATTAAATAATTGGATATTGATAATTAAGTCAATCTCTAGATGCTCTTCAGAAGTGGGGCTGAACATTCTAATCCTTTAGTCATGCCTTGCTCTATCTGGTGACCAGGCCCATCCTAAAGGTATCTAGGAAATCTAGCCACCAGTCATCTCATTAGCATTCAAAAAGACACATCACAACACAGATTTGAAGGTTCTTAGAAGCTCTTATGTCAGGAATCAGTACTAAGACCAAATATTATAACAAAAGATACTATCAGTCAGGAAATTACAAGGATTTTAGAAGCTCTATGTCAGAAATGAGGGCACAGACCAAATATATATTTCTTATTCTGTCACAAATATAGTATGGATATATTTTCTTCATCTTTGTACTCAAAATGGGGCCCAGCAAATATAAGAACAGGTGTTTCAATTATGGTCTCATCCATGAGTCTTGATTCTTGATGAACAATTGCACATAATATCTTTATTTGTTGTTGTTTTTTTTTTATCCCCTTGCAATCTAGTTCCCAGCAGGAAATTTACTGAGCTGCCAACTTGTGATCATCTAATTGACTCAGAAAGAATCTGAATGAGTTTCTAAATATCCAACTGAAATCAATTGTGACTCTCTTTATTTTAGGCCTCAGGCAGATTGAAATTGAGACAATAAATGGAAGCACCTCATTCTGAAAGAATGAGAGTTGGCTTCTTTGCAGCAAACATCATATACATATAACCTCACATTCACAGACACACATACACATACACTAGACTCACATGCACACTCATTTACAAAGTTTTATATTTGGAAAGAATATGTAACTAGATATATGTTTGGCATCTTAAAAGTCCTGTCTTTCTACAATCCATGATTTCAGCAATCTGGGAAAACATTTCATCCAATAAAAAAATATTAGGACTATATTAGTCCATTTTCTGTTGCTTATAGCAGGATGCCTGAAACTGGGTAGTTCATAAAGAAAAGAAATTTATTTCTGACAGTTATGAAGGCCGAGAAATCCCAGGGTCAGTTGCTGCATCTGGTGAGAACTTTCTTACTGGTGGGAACTGTGAGGAGTCTTGACGCATTACGGGACATCCCTAGTGAGAGGGCTGAGTGTGCTAGCTCAGGTCTCCCTCCCTCCCTCTACTTTTGAAGCCAAGTCTCACTCTCACAGTAATCCATTAATGCAAAAACTCATTAATCCCTTAATTCATGAATGGATCAATCACTTCACCTCTTAAAGGTCCTACCTCTCAATACTGCTACAATGGGTTTTAAATTTCAACATAAATTTTATAGGGGATGAACACTCAAACCATAGAAAGGACTATTGCTGGTAGTGGAGAGCCATGACTAACACATAGCTTAATTACTTAAAGATGTCTGTACCTTAGTTTTTTTACCAAAGGTCTTGAGACTCTTTCTTTTCAGTATATTTTTCATTTTCCTCATGGAAAAGTTATTGTTTGTGCACATTTTATATTTAAATGTTTTCATTAAATTCCAATTTGCGTGAAATAGAAACAACAAGAATTTCCAACAGTATTGTTATGGGTTTAGTAGCCCATCTGCCATTCTATCTTCTTTTTCTAACAGTTGGAGAAGGAACAACTGTGAGAATAAACAAAAGTATTTAACACCATGCCTCTATGTTAGAATTCTAAGTATCTGAACCTTCAGAAAGGAGGAACTGACTCTTCAGTTTTCACTGTGGTATGTAATCATCATGAGCACTATTAAGAACTGTGATTAGAGATGAAGCATTTGTAGCATTCTAGTGAGCATCAAGTGACTAAACAAACCCACACCATGAACTATTGTTTTCAGGAGAACATTTAATGGTGGGACAGCAAAAGTGATCTGGTTGCAATGAAGTGAGAGAATTGTTTCAGTTCAGATCCTTACAAAGGAGGCTCTTTCCAACAGTGGAGTTCCCCAAGCCCTATTCCTATCCCTCCCAGAAGAAGAGCGCATGTGGTGGAGTCACAGGAACAATACAACAGACCAGTTGTACACAGACAAAGGCCATTTCTGACCCAGCCAGGAGAGCAGAAGCAAGCATTTTGCAAGAATTTGGAGGAAGGAACATTGGTAGGAAATAGTTCAAGACACAGCTTGGATAAAGCTTTGTGCCCAAGTCCAGTTTATGCCCTTAGATAGATAAAAGTCAAATAGAGTGTAGAACTGAAGTAGTATTCTCATCTAGGGTAATAACTGAGGTTCAGTGCCTCATACCAAGGAAATCAAGGACACACACAAGGAGTGAGTTTAAGAGCAGAGGTTCAATAGGCAAAGAAAGACAAAAGAAAATTGCTCTCTCTCCTGCAGAGAGAGAGGGGCTGCTGAGTGGGTCTTCTGTACCATAGCAGAGTACACAGGTTTTATAGACTGGCTTGAGGAGGCAATGTCTGACTTACATAGGGCCCAAAGATTGGTTGGACCAAATGTGCCATTTACATGTTGCTCAAAGAGGCCTGTAACCCTACACTAACCTTTTATTATGCAAATGGGTTCTCTTCCTGGCCTGTGCCATGTTGTCTGTTCCTCGCCATAAATGGAGATGACAAAGAAAAGGGAAGATGGAGCTTCCAAGATGAACATGGTTGGTCCCCAGTTAGCCTTTTCCTATTGGAAAAGCTGCTAGCATTCACCCATGCAAGCTTCCAGCTTGCTTATCTATGTCTGCAGCTCCATTTTACAGGCTGCTCTTTCTTAAAAAAGAAATGATTTGGGGGCCACTTTTTATTAAAAGGAAAGCCTTACTGAGAACTTCCTTACCCTAACTAGATACCTAAATAATTTCTTTTTAACTCCTGTATCAGAACTGCATGGGATCCACTAAAGAGAATTAACAAAATTTCGACAATGCATTGGATGTGTTTGTCAGAGGCATTTGAACCAGAGTAACACCATCTTGAATAGGAGCTGGGTAAAATAAGGCTGAGACCTACTGGGCTACATTCTCAGACTGTTAGGAATTCTAGGTCACAGATTGAGATAGGAAGTGGGTACAAGATACAGGTCAGAAAGACCTTGCTGATAAAACAGCTTGCAGTAAAGAAGCCAGCTAAAACCAGCCAAAAACCAAGACGGCCACAAGAGTGACCTCTGGTCATCCTCACTGCTCCACTTCCACCAGTGCCATGACAATTTACAAATGCATGGCAACATCAGTAAGTTACCCTATATGTTCTAAAAGGGATGGGGGCATGAATAATCCACCCCTTGTTTAGCATATCATCAAGAAGTAACCATAAAAATGGGCAACCAGCAGCCTTCAAGGCTTCTGTGTCTATGGAGTAGCCATTGTTTTATTCCTTTATTTTCTTAATAAACTTGCTTTCACTTTACTCTATGGACTTGCCCTGAATTTTTTCTTGCGTGAGCATCAAGGACCCTCTCTTGGGTTCTGGATCAGAACCCCTTTCTGGTAACATCTTTCTGGTGATCATGGGAGGGACAATAGTGAGGAAACCCCCAAACCAAAGGCTAACTTTGGGTAAGTGGTGGGGTCTGATAACATCTTTCTGGTGAACCACAGAAGGGACCATACAGAAGAGACCTTTTGACCCAGAGGAAAATCATCTGCATGTACCATTTTGCTGACTTGTGTAAGTGGGGTATATATACCTGGGTTACAGGATGAGATTGGGTTAGTGACCCAACTTAGGGGAGTTAAAGTCTCTCCTACAACAGAGTGGGTTAAAGGCCCCTCTTAATAAAGGCAAGGACACTTGACCGAACTTGGGTTTGAAGCCCAACTTAGGAAGGTTAGAGTCCTTCCTAAGATTTAGGGGGTTAGCAGCCCTTCTGGGTAAAGTTCCTCTCAGCTAAGAATGGGTTTGGCATTATGGAATGTTAACTGCTTTCTCTTTGGAATAATCTGCCTTGCACTCTCTGCTGACAGCTGTGGGTGACAGAATTAGGCATGGAAGGGATGGTGGGACACAGGGAGCTTTATTTTTTCCCTAAAGAGGGAAACCTGAGAGCTGATGGGACTGCTGCAAAAGATCCCTTCGCAACTGACAAATGACTGCCTGGACTTTTCAGTATCACTGCAATGGGTGGATCTTTCTCTGGCCTCCCTGAGCTGCTCGTCTTCCCCACCCTGCCACAGGCAATGCTATTCTCTCTCTTTTTTCCCTTTCCTATCTTTTCTATTACTCAGAGCTACCATCCTGCCCAGAGACCACATGTTGAAATTCCTGGTGGAAGGTTGGCTTAATGATGATAGTGCCCAACAGGGTGCAAATTTGAGCCTTGCCAGTTTGATGGTGGGTGCTAAGCAGAGGGGCTAAAGTCTATGTTTTGTGACACATATTTTATTCTGGCCAGAATGGAAAAATATAATTTTCCTTTGTTTTGTGGCTTGGACCCAGGGCTGTGGTACAGGCAGCTGGATCACGATGGTTGCTCAGGGAGGGGGAATCCAGAATCCTGGCATACTGGCAAAAGAGTTAGACTTTCTTACCAGTCAGCCTTCTGCTCACTTTCTCTGTCTCTGTGCAAATCATTTGAATGAATGGTAAAAAGTCACTGTTTATCTCCTCTGTAAAGTTTTAGTTAATAGGAAAAAGGATTTGTGAGGCTAGTTTTCAACTGTAGTGAATTTGGTGTGCTTTGTGTGTCTTTCTGAATTGTTTTGTCATAAAGAAGGGTACCTTAGGATATAATGAGAGCCTAGGACCCCATAAGGCTGCAGTTCAAGATGACCCAGCAAACTGGTCAGTTACAAATCTTTCTGCAGGCCCCTGAAAAAAAAAAACTGGATAAAGTTTTCCTCTTATCTTGTTTCATGGGAACTTGATCTTGTAACCACATTGCAGTACTTTCTTTTGGTTTCTGCCATCACAGTGGTGTCCTGGGTTCAGAGTTCAATTCCTGGCTAGTTTATTTTCTGTATGTCTGTGTGTTTATATGTATTATGTATATAATACTTATATAAGAAAAAACTTGGTTTAATAATAAAAGGAGCCTAAATCAAATATTTTATCAGAAAAGTAAAAAGTGTAATGCCTCTTAGTTTAGGTGACTTTAGTAACCTTTGGGAAATAAAAACCAGTTTTACATGCAAGGTATATAAGAAAAGTGAAATGTGTTTTTGGTAAAAGATTGAAAGATGCCATGGGAATGTGGATTTTTCTGCCTAAAGTGTCAAAGGATTGTTTTAAGAGTTAGATAGGGTAAAGCTGAAGATTTGAGCAAGTTGTGGAAGGTAAAAAGTTAATCATATAAAAAAATTCTGTGTGTGAACATATTAGCTAAAGTTAAAGGAGGATTCAGTTTTTACATAAATTGAACATTGGAATAAAAGCACAACAGAGCTTAGAGCACTGATTTGCTCTTTAACAAAAAATTGTAAATTGTTATAAAAGGTATGAAAATCTGATGGTCATACTAATTAAATTGGATAGATTTGTCTATAAGGTTTTATGAAGAATTGGGTTTAACATTAATAGTACACCAATGTTAAGGTGAAATTTGCCTTCTTTGGTATAAAAATCCATACAGGAAGTGTTGTCAAATATGGAATGGTGTTTAGCTTTCTTTGGGCTGTGTTTGTATAAATATGTTATTGCTATCTCTTTAAAAATTATTTGAAACTCCTATAATCCTAATATGACTTAGTATATGTTTTTACTAGTTATAATTTTTATGTACAATCTTTTTGACTTTTTGCTTAAAATGTTGCTGATTCTTTATTTTGTGTTTCAGAGTCAAGGGAACTTTTGTTCTAAGCTATTTACAGCTTTTAACAACTGAGTAAAGTATACTCCCATGAACAAAATTTGGAGCATATTTGTTTCTCTCTACCTGATTTCTCCAAAATTTGGAAACTATTTGTAAATATTCTCAACTTATGGAATATAGTTATTTGTATAAGTGCAATGAGAATCTGTTTTATTTTGCAAAAAAAAAAAAAAAAAAAAAAACCCAAGTGGAGAAATTTGTTATTTTATCGAGGCTTTGACTGGAATGCCATGCTTTCCTTTAAGGAATCAAGCTTGAATTATAGAGCCAATAAAAGCCCCTTGGAAAAGTGACCTTATAACTTGTCTACACAGTCCCTGTGTACAGTTCCTGACCTGTGGTAAGTAAAGAATGTCACTTTGTGACAGTCCCAGGAGCCTGAAATTATCCTGGGACCTTAAGAGGAGAGACATTTACCCAACTCATAGGAATTTGAGGGTACAAACCCATGGCAGGGCTCAGCTCTAAAAAAGTCTTATCTGGGATTCTTTCAATGAAACAGAGTTCCATCAAAGCCAATTTAATAAGAACATATGTGAAAAATAATTATTCTTGCTACATTTTATACAAATATTTCATCTAAGTATAATGAAGCAAATCAGCCTTACCATGATTTGTTCTTAGTAAAACTGGGAAACTGTAGAGAGAAAAAAAAGAAAAACTATGTTTTAAGAACTATGGTACACCTGTTATTCTAGTCTTAGTTTCTTTTTAGATTTTTTTCTTGCAATTTAGACTAACCCTGTTTATTTCTGAGAACCAACCAGTGATCTCTGACCACAGCTTATAGGAAACAAAATGGATGGATAATGTCAAAATCTGGATCAATATTCTAATTCTGGACACATTCAAATCAGCTGGCAACCCCATATCAGCTTCATTCCAACAGTTGCCAGTTCATGTAAAAATTTCTGATTTAGTATACTTGGGATAATTTAGCTTATTTTTGCTTTGCTGTTATGGAATATATTGCTATTGTACTCTTTGTATAGGAATGCAGGATAAGCTAACTGGATGTTTTCTTAAACTGAACAGTTATTAATCTTCCAGATATCACCTTTTGTCAGAACTCAGAGTTATGAATAGCCCTCAACATACTGATTCTTTCTGACTGAGTTCCTCTCTACCCCAAATACAAGATATCCTAATAGGTAGGCAGGGATATCATTGCCCCTGTTCAGCATGAAGAAGTTACAGAAGATGTATCTTTGTCCCTCTGCAACTCTTAGGATTAAGAGTTCTGTTGTAAAAGGGAGGGAGGAAATGTCAGAAACATTTGAACCAGCATACCGCCCTCTTGAATAGGAACTGGGTAAAATAAGGCTGAGATCTACTGGGCTACATTCTCAGACTGTTAGGCATTCTAAGTCACAGGTTGAGATAGGAGGTCGGCACGAGATACAGGTCACAAAGACTTTGCTGATAAAATAGCTTGTAGTAAAGAAGCTAGCTAAAACTCACCAAAACCAAGATGGCCACAAGAGTGACCTCTGGTCATCCTCACTGCTACCCTCCCACCAGCGCCATGACAATTTACAAAAGCCATGACAACATTAGGAAGTTACCTTATGTTTTCTAAAAGGGGTGGTATGAATAATCCACTCCTTGGTTAACATATAATCAAGAACTAACAGTAGAAATGGGCAACCAGCAGCCCTTAGGGCAGCTGTGTCTATGGCGTGGCCATCCTTTTGTTCTTTGACTTTCTTAATAAACTTGCTTTCACTTTACTCTGTGGACTCACCCTGAATTGTTTCTTGCATGAGATCCAAGAACCCTCTCTTTAGGTCTGGATCAGGGCCGCTTTGTGATAACATGTTCATACATATGACAGAACACACTGTTTAAGGGTAATGTCCAGTTGCTCCTCACTGGATGTTGATAGCATAGTATTTATAGCTGGGTGTAATTATGCTCAGCAAAATTCCTCAAAACTAAGAATTGTTCTTTTTAAGAATATAGAGAGGTTATTAAGAATCAATAATTAATAAGAATTAAAAACATTGTCAATGTTAGAATTGTCAATGCTTGTTCTTTGAACAAGTATTGAAAACGTTGTCTCATGTTTCAAATATGAGAATATTCTCAGTAGTCCTTCCCATTGTCTTTGCACCAAGGAATCTGCCCCCAGTCCCACAGCAGATATTTTAGGTAGTAAATGCAGCAAAACAAAAACACAAGTATTTAAAGGAAGGTACTGTTAACCTAAATATCTCTTGTTATGTAAGCAGTACCCCATGAGAAGGCCACATTGTCAGGGGGGTAGCTGGCTCCTGAAGTCAGACAGAGCTGAGTTCCAAAGCTTGCTCTTTCATTATCCATGGCTTACACAAGGCACTTGGCCTCTCTAGAGATTATTTTCCTATTTGTTTCAGGGAGGTGTTGACCACCTATGGCTGCTGAACAAAGTACCACAAACCGAGTGGCTTAGAAAAACAGACATCTAATACCTACAGTTCTAGAAGCTAGATGTCTGAAATCAAGCTGTCAATGGAGGTGGTTCCTTTTAAGGGATCTAAGGGAAACTGTCTCACGCCTCTTTCCTCACATCTGATGACTATCAGCATTCGTGGGTATTCCTTGGTTTGTAGATGAATCACTTTGATCTCTGCCTCTGTCTTCTCATAGCATTCATCCTGTGTGTGTTCAAATTCCCTCTTTTTATAAGGACACTGGTCATACTAGATTAAGACCTGCCTTCTCTTAACTTGAATACGTTTGCAAATACCCTATTTGCAAATAGGATCACATTTGCTGGTAGCAGGGATTAGGACTTCTACATATGTTTTGGGGAAACACAACTCAATCCCTAGCAGGGATAATAATCAAATAGCTTCTTCAGAGCACTGTGAGAGGGATTAATTAACTCAATAATGCAATTCACTGGGAGTAGGTTTGTGCGCATGGCAAAACATTTTTTGGCCTCCCCAATATGTGGCATGTGTGGCTTTGTAATATAGATGAGCTCTGTGCCCTCTCCACACCACTGGCTCCACTACCATCTACTCCACTTGTTATCTTGGCAAATTATTATTATCATTATCACAAATATTACTGTAATGTTACCCTCACATTGCTGCTTCTGTGTGAGTGTGCTAAATCCTGTGCAAAACTTGATACTGTCCATGAACTTGCTCTCTGTTCTAACTGTTCCAAGTTCTGCTTGGAAGTGGCATCGAGCTGGTATGAACTGGAAATCTGAATGGCTGTATGAACACAAAGACAGATGGCAGGATCCCCATTGGAATGTGTGGCCAGCACATGGCTGCTATTTGTTTTCACTCTCGAGTAGTCAGCAGACACACTGTGACTGTACTGCAGCTGCAGTGAGATTTACTTCCAGAACTTTTCAGGACTGTGGGGCAGTGCATGACAGGGGTTACTTGGACAGGTGAAGTCCCAAGAAGGAAGCGAAGAATCTTTTCATTTCTTGGGAACACAATATAGGAGGCAAGTTCCATAGTAAATGAGTAGACATATTCTAGTTTTCAAGAGAGACTTGGAAGCCAAATTTCTGCTTCCCATGTAAGTCTAACTTTAACCACAATTTAACCAGCCTAATGATCAAGTTTCTTTGCGTCTCTTCCAATGTAGTTCAAAATTAGCCCCTAAACTTTTTCAGATGAATCTTGCTATTTCTTGACTCGCATGTTACCAAATTTCTTGCACTCCTGACACATGCACAATTGTCATGGAATGAAATTTCAGTTTACTTCACCTGGGTAATTTTCATCTCCTTAAAACTTCAACCCAGGCTTCTATCTTTCCCAGGGAACCTCCTTCAGACCCTGCCTCCTCCTTGCTTCCTGGGATCCTGGGCATCTATCTTATTATTTACCAAGTTAAATTAAACTTTTTCATTTGTAGTCTGGACAATATCTTTTTCATTTTGAGTCTTAGGGTTGATGAAGTAGTGTTTAATAACTGTTAGTTGGATTAAATTATAACAAATTTCTTAAGAATAATTTAAAAAATACCTCTCTCTGTGTGTCTTCTGTCTCTCTCTCTCTCTCTCTGTTTCTCTGTCTTTCTCCCTCTTTCTCTCCTGGGAGAAAGACAACCAAAGATGTGAAATCCGATTTTATCCTCATTCAAGGAGTGAATATTTTTCTTTAATTAGGGTGGACATAAAAAATTTCTAGAGAGCAAGAGGTAGACTAAGCTATATCTAAAAGGCATTCATTTATTCAACAAATATTTACTCAGTATCTTCCATTGTATCTTCAATGCCTACATTTTGTTCCTAATGGTAAGAAGCTGTCAATCAAAGGGTCAAACATGTAAAAAGATAATTTTGGTATGGTAGACGAGAAAACCAAGAAGTTACTCCTATGATGGCATAATCAAAGGTTCAAAGGTTTCCAAAACTTGTGAAGGAAGCTTTTTCTAATGGCACCTAAATAAATTTCTGTTTCTACTTTCTCACCATCCATACACTTTATAACTATGTCTAATTTTGTTTATACCCCTACTATTCCACTTGAATGGCTTTGTCAAAGTCAGTAATGACCTCCATGTTGTAAAATTCATTGATATTTTTCTTTGTATATTATTTAACCTGTTAGCAAAATTTAACATAGTTTCTGATGCCCTTTTAGAAATATCCTCTTCTCTTGGGTTTCTAAGCTACCCTGCTTTCTGGATTTTTCTCCAATGCCCCTGAAGACTGTCCTTTATAGATTCCTGACCCAGAGGCAGGTTGGCTGTGAAGCTGATAAAAGCTTAAGTTTCAGGACCCCTCCATTGCATGGACCTCTTCCAAAACCACAGGAAAGAGCTAACATGGTCATATGTTTTAGCAAAATTTGCAAAAGTAAAATATTCTAACCACAAGGGTTAAAGCAAGTCATTGTTTTCACTCCAACTTCCCCATTCCTCTTGCCACAGTGTTGAGTGGTGTTAGATTGTCTCCAGGCATTTTGGGAATTCAGGGAGTTTTGGTGGAGGATATGTTTCCTTTGGATTAGTGGGTTACACGTATGTGATTCACAGTCATGTCATGTTAATGGAGCTTTTGCCAAACATCCCACTGGCCAACTCACCTGCTTCTAGGGCATGATGGTACAGGGCCAAAGGTAGCACCATGACATGAATGTTTCTATGGCCCCCAACACTGAGTAAATATTGGTAGTATAGAGGAGAAAAATGCTGGGAGAAAGATCAGATTACCTTTCTATTTTCCCAGTGGGAAATAATATAAAATTTTATCATATGAAAAAATAATTGGAATATGCAGGAAAAAAAATAAAAGGAAAAGTATTTGAAAGTAGATCAGTCCGTTAAGATTTCCAAATATTGATCAATTTTCCTGCATTATGTGATGTTGGTGGTATTTATCCTCATTTTTACATCAGTAATTTATTGCAATTAATTCATCATTTTAATATATCCAATTTTGTGTTATAAATTTTTATTATTTTCCTTGAAGACGGCCCCCTAAATTACATAATCCCATAAAATCTAAGTTCATTACTGAGTTGCCCATACCTGCCCTCTTAGCCCACTAATTCTTACACCTTTCCTAGGTAATATTGTTGTTCCCGTGGTTTTAAAAGCCATTTATATGCATCTTTGTTAGTTGATTTGGATCTGCCTTTGATCACAAAAGAACTAGAACCTGGAATATTTTTGAATACCTTCTTTATTTTTATTAGATTTTTAAAAATCTAACAAAACAGGCTATAAACTCTGGTTCTAACTCAGTATGACCCTTGGAAAATGGGCTAATTTCTTTTTTCCTCTCATGTTCTCTTCTGCAAAATTTTAAATCATGCAGGCAAATCCTAAAGAACACAATTAAATACTTTGTTTCAGGGCTTATGATGATTGATAAATAAACCGTTCTTTTTTTATATGTTGAACTGAATTAAATTAGTACAACCTGCCAACCCCTTTAGAATTTAAGTTTTAAGAAAAGGAAGCAATTCTAGGAGAGAGTGTTTTCAGAAGCAACTATAGAGACATGGAAATGGGCTGGGACTGCCTGAAAGAAGAAAGTTTTATTGGCAGGTTTGCAAGAGTCTGGGAACACTTGGAAGAGGTTACTGATATCCTTGACATAGAAGAGAAAGTCCAGTTAGTAACATAGATACACTTTGAATTCATTCCAATGGGTTATTGTACTGATCCTGAATCATCAAATACTTTATTATATATCTATGTATTATTTATTGTAGTTAACTGTGGTATTAATTCTTTTAGAATTGTGGTTCTTGTACACACCCTATCTTTGTAGCATTTTCTCCCTTATCTATTAAAGCCCAGAGAAGAGCAAAAATTTTAGGTCAGTACTCAGACTTTCCTAGTCATTGAACTGTCCAGTATTGGACTGGCACCCTCCATAGGTACTGAGCTTACTTTCATCCCATTACTCCTTTATAGATAGGAGGAATGCATGAAAGGGAAGTTTGAGGAGGCTATATTATGAATGGGATATGGTTAGATTCACTCCAGGATAAAATCCAAATAAATAAGAAACAAAAGTGAGGAGAAATCAGAGTGTGTGATCAGATAATTGATATTTTGCAGAGTAGAAGAAGGGCTGCTGCAAAAATGTGCCTCACTGCCCATCTGAATGTGTTCTGCCTCTTGCTTGCTCGTGTGTTTGTGTCTTCCTGTCTGTGAATCATTATGTGTGTCTGGTGCTTTTACATATCTATATGAAGAATGAGTGGGTTGATCCGAGTGAGCTCTGAGGCCTTTTTCGGGTCTGGAATTCTATAACTCTGTCATTTTGTGTTTTTATCAGTGTTCACCTATATATAATTGTATATGCTGGCATAAATATATCCTGGATATTTTTTGCTCTGTACCTGCAGGGTTATAATGGAAGTTAGTGGGAGGAAGTCTTTCCTCCAACCTTATGATTTAATTAGAGTTAGATAGATGAATGGAAAAATTTCTCCTTTGCTTTCTTGCTTCCTGGTCAGTCTTGGAACTGCCAAAACTTGGGAATTTTCACAGAATGAATCAAAGGAGATTTCACCTGTGATCGTTAATTTTGTACCGACTTTACCGGGATATGAGGTGCCCATATATTTTGTCAAGCGTTCTTTTGGGTGTGTCTCTGACGGTGTTTTTGGATAAAATTAACACTGGAATCATCAGTTTTCATAGATTATCCTCCCTAATGTGGACCGACTTCATGCAGTCAGTTGAAAGCCTGAATAGAATAAAAAGGCTGAACCTTCTGTGAGTAAAAGAGAATTTTTCCTGCCTTACTGCCTTGAGCTGGAACATCAGTCTTTTCTTTCCTTCAGGCTCAAATGGAAACATTGGCTCTTTTTAGGGCTTGATTTTGCCAACTTTTTAACTGAAACTTATACCACCAGCTCTTCTGAGTCTCCAATCTGTTGGTTACACATCTTGGGATTTCTCAGCCTCCATAACCACATTAATCAATTCCTTATAATAAATTTCTTTACACAGAAACACATACACACACACTCACATGCCTACCCCACACCTTGTTGGTTTTTTGTTTGCCTGGAGAACCCTGAATAATATAGCACCTAAGAAATCTGTGAGAATGAATGCGATGGGCTTCTAAAAGCCTGCTTAGAAATGGGGCCTTGAGAGTGACTTTGGGGAATTATAGCCTAAGTGATTCACAGTCGCCTCCCACCTGGCTTAACTTCAAGGAGGGAGGTGATTCTAATCACCATTGTAGTAGTTTAGACTTGCCTGAAATATGTCTGTAGGAAATTTCAAAACCTATGTGAGGAGACTGCCCCTAAATTTTGTGTAGCTAAATGTGGCCCCTACAGGAATGAAATTCTAAACCCTTGAAATTTAACGTCAGATTTCCCTTCTTATTTTTTTGGTGAGAGCTAAATTAGTAGAGTGTAGTGGAAAATTCGCTAAACTGAAATGTAGACTGTGTGCTCCAGCTCTGCCTGTTTCAGCCGAACGGAGGCTGTTTTGCCTCCTTGGGCTTCACTCAGTTCTCTCATCTTTGATGTTGAGATAATACATGCAGGTCACAGTGTTGCTGTGCAAATTGGGCAGACTAAGGAATTAGAAGCTGATTTCTGAACTAGGAGGGACTGTTGATGTGAACATTCACACCCAAGGGTTCTTCAGAAATATTAAGCAGATGTTATCATGGAGTTGAAGAAGTCCTGGCAAAGTATAAACTGAAAGGTTGGTGCTGCCTTATCATAAATTGAAATCTTATATGCAACCTTTCAAATCTGTATCAGGGATAAGTGCAGGGCAGTGACTTGTTTCAACTTTCTTAATCTCTTTAAATCGTAGTACCTTCTGTATAATGACCATAGTGATGTCTCCCATCCTGCCTCTGGGATTCCCAAAAGGACTGACAGAAATGTTGAGGGCCAAAGTTGGTGAAAGTATAAGTTAAAAGATGCGAGATAATATAGTAATAAATATATGTAAACTTTTTGATCCAGCAATTTCCTCAGATCTATTATTCAGAAATATTCAACACGTACCTTCAAACATATACACACTCATATGTTGATTACAGCATTCTTTACTAGAGCAGAGAAACATCCTAAATAGTCATGAAGTGTAATTGTTTAAGTGAATAAGGGTATATCAGTCAAAAGAAAATATAGGGAAACTTGAAGAACAATAAAGTAGATCTATGTGTACTGACATGAAAACACATCAGATATTATTTACACATATATACAGAGATATATATTCAGATATAAATAGATGCACATATGCTTGGAGAGAGAGTGTGTGTGAGAGAGAAAGAACCAAAAGAAAATCACAAAACTGTAATTTATAGCATAATCTCTAATATTATTTTAAAAGTTCCTGTGTAAGTATATTGATGTGTAAAAAAGGAAATGCAGAAAAAGTCTAGAAGGATACGTCAAGCTCTTAATGGTTGTTACTTTTAGGGGTGGGAATTGGGATTTGCACAGAAATATAGAAAAGATTTTTCACTTTACCCCTGTATTCTTCAGTATAATTATATGTCCACATAATCAAAATGTAAAGAATGAATATATATATGTATATATATATATATATATATATATATATATA
Source organism: Cacajao melanocephalus (assembly GCA_963573385.1). Classification (NCBI taxonomy): domain Eukaryota; kingdom Metazoa; phylum Chordata; class Mammalia; order Primates; family Pitheciidae; genus Cacajao; species Cacajao melanocephalus. The sequence continues at coordinate 24,019 of CAUYLG010051168.1, read as the reverse complement.
AAATGTTAGTGTCCTTTAAAGTAGATAACATGTATACAAGTATATATGGTCCCAATAACATTTGTATAAACTATAAAGAGTGAAGATTACAACCTATTACCTTTTCACATCACCTAAATGAATGTATTCCCAATGATTTATTCCAATAATTTCACTTGTTTTAGCTCTTATCTATTTTAAAAATAAAAATAGACTATAGTGAAAATACCTCTTTATTGGGTTTGTGCATTTCTATGTCTTATTCTCCTCTCATGTCCCCTAACACAGTGCTCCAACTTCCATGCATAAAAATCAGCTGGAGGGCTTGTTAAAGCACATATCAAGTCCCTAACAACAATGATTTTGATTCATTAGGTCTGAGTGAGCTCTGAGAACTTGCATCCTTAACAAAGTCCCAGGTGATGAGGATGCTGTTGGTCTGAGGATTCTACTGTGAATAGACCTGCCCTAAGGCACCACCCAGAAAGCTCATATTTATATCTTACTTTATTCTGTTAACATTTATTAAGCAAGAAATGTGTGTGGTAGGCTCAGTTCTAGGTTCTGAAAATCTAAAGTTGAAATAAAATCTCTATCACCAAGTATTAGGTTGGTGCAAAAGCTATTGGTGTTTTCCTCATTTGCACTGATCTGACAGTACCCAGCTTGATGGAAGATAGGGAAGACAGACAAGTAAGAAGATAATTTTATTTCAGTGTAAGTGCTACATTGAACAGGTGATGTGATCACAGAGCATAGACCTTTCATGGAGGTACAGTTGTTAAGAAGTAGAGGATGGAGTAGGGAGAGGAAATGCTGGTTTTATACTACAGGATACCCGATAATAATGCCCACTAGACAGCTGAGTACATACCTGGATAACATAAGGCAAAATCAGGAAATAAGGATAACGTAATGTTGCTTTAAAGAAATCTCTGGTCGTGTCTTTTTACTTGTAAAATGAAGGATGAACATCTGCTCTTGCCATAGCACTCTATGCATGTGAGATTTTCTGTCTTTTCTCTTTCAATCCACCAACCCTCATTTTACTGAGTTCTAACCACCTGGGTTGCAGTGCTCCCATGCAGGCAAGACCAAGCAGACCCAGCATCACCTAAATTCTAGACCTTTACCACTAAGGTGCTACATTCCTACCATTGCTTACTCCTATGCTCATCATCTTTCTACATTCCTCCATCTAGCCCAGTGCTCCCCCATGCTGAATAATTTGAAGTTCCCAGAATGGTCATGCTTTCTCATATCTAGGATTTGCACATTTCACTCACTTTGCCTGAAAGCACTCAATCTCCGTCATCTCTTCTGGCTGACTCCTACTAATCCCTGATAACTCAGTTTTATGTTCATGCATCCTAGGTCCTCTTCTCTAAAACAATCTCCTTCTCCATCTGGGCTAGAGGCTTCTACAGCATGTTCCCAGAGAACCCTGTTCTTTTACCTACTAGGTTGTTCTTACATGCCTGTCTCCCACAGTGATAGCAAGTACCTTGAACACCATGGATGAGATCTAATTCATATTTAGGCCTGGATCTGAATAAGTACCCAATAAATGTTTATTCAAGGAATGAGTTCTTGATCCTCCTTGAGGCTTGTCTCTTATTAAGAAACTGCAATTTGTCCTATATTGCATTTATGTTAGGGTCTTGACCTCTTCTAGGGAATTGCTAACTAATAATCCAGCAGAGTATTAATGTCTACTGGTACATTGATTCTTCCAGAAAAGATATATAAACATATGTAATTTTAGAGCTGTAAGTACCCAGAAGTCACCAAGTTTAATCTCACTTTATGATATGATTAGGCTGTGTCCCCATATACATTTCAGTTAGTCTTTCCTGTGCTGTTCTTGTGATAGTGAATAAGTCTCATGAGATCTTATGATTTTGAAAAGAGTTCCCATGTACAAGCTCTCTCTTTCTGCCTGCTGCCATCCATGTAAGATGTGACTTGCTCTTCCTTGCCTTCTGCCATGATTGTGAGGCTTCTCTAAACCACATGGAACTGTAAGTCCAATAAACTTCTTTCTTTTGTAAATTGTCCAGTCTCAGGTATGTCTTTTTCAGCAGCATGAAAATGGACCAATACAGTAAATTGGTACCAGCAGAGGTGAGTGTTGCTGAAAAGATATTCAAAAATGTGGAAGCAATTTTGGAACTGGGTAACAGGCAAAGATTGGAACAGTTTGGAGGGCTCAGAAGGACAGTAAAATGAGGGAAAGTTTGGAACTTCCTAGAGACTTGCTGAATGGCTTTGACAAAAATGTTGATAGTGATATGAACAATAAGGTCTGGTCTAGGCTGAGATGGTCTCAGATGGAGATGAGGAACTTGTTGGGAACTGGAGCAAAGGTGACTCTTGTTATGTTTTAGCAAAGAGACTAAAGGCATTTTGCCACCACCTTACAGATTTGTGAAGCTTTAAACTTGAGAGAAATGATTTAGGGTCTGATGGAAGAAATTTCTGAGCAGCAAACTATTCAAAAGATGACTTGGGTGCTGTTAAAGATATTCAGTTTTATTAGAGAAACAGAGCATAAAAGTTTGGAAAATTTACAGCCTGAAAATGCAATAGAAAAGAAAATCCCATTTTCTGAGGAGAAATTTAAGCTAGCTGCAGAAATTTGCATAAGTAACAAGGAGCCAAATGTTAATCCCCAAGATAATGGGCAAAATGTCTCCAGCCCCTCCCATCACAGGCGCAGAGGCCTAGGGGGTAAAAAATGGTTTTATGGATTGAGCCCAGTGTTCTCATGCTGTGTGTAGCCTAGAGACTTGGTGCTCTGCGACCCAGACACTCCAGCCATGGCTAAAAGGGGTCAAGGTACAGTTTGGACTATTGCTTCAGAGGGTGAAAGCCCTAAACCTTGGCAGCTTCCATGTGGTGTTGAGCCTATGAGTGCACAGAAGTCAAGAATTGCAGTTTGGGAACCTCCTTCTAGATTTCAGAGAATGTTTGAAAATACCTGGATGACCAGGTAGAAGTTTGCTGCAGAGAGGGCTTCTCATGGAGAACCTCTGCTAGGGCAGTTAGGAAGGAAAATGGCAGGTTAGAGCCCACACACAGGGTCCCTACTGGGGAACTGCCTAATGAAGCTGTGAGAAGAGGGCCACCGTCCTCCAGACCCCAGAATAGTAGATCACTGACAGCTTGCACTGTACACCTGGAAAAGCTGTAGACACTCAATACCGCTTATAAAAGTAGCTGGGAGGGAGTCTATACCCTGCAGAGTCACAGAGGCAGAGCTGCCCAAGAGCATTGGAACCCACCTCTTACATCACCTGGATGTGAGACATGGAGTCAAAGGAGAACATTTGGGAACTCTAATTTGACTGCCCTGATAGATTTCAGACTTGCATGGGGACTGTTGCTCCATTTTTTTTTTTTTTTTTTTTTTTGCCAATTTCTCCCATTTGAAATGGCTGAATTTACCGAATACCTGTACCCACCCTGTATCTAGGAAATAACTAACCTGCTTTTGATTTTTAGGCTCATAGGTATAAAAGACTTGCCTTGTCTCAGACGACTTTTGAGTTAATGCTGAAGTGAGTTAAGATTTTGGGTGACTGTTGGGAAGGCATGATTGATTTAGAAACAGGAAGATGTGAGATTTGGGAGGGCCAGTGGTAGAAGGATATAGTTTGGCTGTGTCCCCACCCATATCTCATCTTGAATTCCCATGTATTGTGGGAGGTACCTGGTTGAAGTAATTGACTCATGGGGGCAAGTATTACTCATGCTATTCTTGTGATAGTGACTAAGTCTCAGGAGATCTGATGGTTTTAAGTGTAGTTCCCCTGCACATGCTCATTCTCTCTTTGCCTGCTGCCATCCATGTAAGATGTGACTTGCTCCTCCTTGCCTTCCACCATGATTGTGAGGTTTCTCCAGTCATGTGGAACTGTAAGTCCAATTAAACCCCTTTATTTTGTAAATGTCTTTATCTGCAGCGTGAAAATGGACCAATACACTTTAGAAATGAGAAACAGAGACCCAGAAAGATAATATGACATATCAAAGGTCACAGAGTTTCAGACAAATTAAAGTGAGTACACATTAGTTAAGGTTTTATCCCCCTGTTTCTTTTGAAAGTAGACTTCTACACACTTTAACCAATCAGTGTGACTATTGATGGCATTTTTTCATTACTTCAGTTCTTGTGAAAGTTAATTTAGTGTTCAAGGCTTTTTTTATGCCTTTCAAAACATACCACAAAGCAGAATTTTTATTTTAGTTATATGTTGAACTGGGCTACTATACTAGTAAATGATTTCCTATTAAATTAATCCTTTTATAACATTTTCACAGAATTTATTGTTTTTCTCAATTCTGTCTTCCCCGATTCAGGAAGTATCTCCTTGTCCCTGTCTTTCAACATTTTTTGTTAAAAAGTTATTTCCTCTGAAGAGTCTCTTCTCTTTCTATTTACTCCCACCTTCAACCTGAAACTGAATTGTATGTTAAATCTCTCAAAGCCTTGACATTCCTAAATAATTTAAATGTAAAATAATTGGATATGGGAATAAGTTAAGGTATTTTTTAAAAGCTCTTATAGAAAGTATTTTGTTTTTTTTGGTCAATTTCTAAGCACCCTTGACTTGGACAACATGTTCTAGGGTAGATTTTTCAATTTCATAAGACAGTATCGGGGAAAAAAATAAAATGATATGGTTCGGTCTTTTTACCTTCCCCCCTACCACATAGCATTCTGATGTTCCAACTGTTCAGAAGAATCTTAAACTAAAAGTTACAACCCATTTTTCAAGGAAACCTGATGACCTTCCAGGGCTCAGTGACACATTTCTAGACTATTTTGTGACCAGGGATTATTTGGTATTATAAGAAACCATATAGCACTCGCCGAGAAGAACCCGGAATCTGACTACAGAAGGTGGTTAAACTTCATTCAACTCTCAACACCTTTAAGCTTAGACAGAATTCCTTAGAAGCCCCTTGTTTGGCCGCATGGCCTAGATCTAGACCAGCATCTGTTCTTCAAGGATGCCTTTCTCATTGAAAAATGATCCCTTACCCTCCAGACAGGAGACAGGATCTTCTAATGCCCTGAATATTTTATAAATTTATATTTGTTGGCTTAAATTTTTCATGTCTTATTTTAAAAAGGCTTCTCTGTTCCTGCACCACTCTCTGGAATTCATCCACCAGATATGTGTTGTTGAAAACAGATAGATCCCTGTATACTGTACTGGATGTAAATAGAGAGTTCATAAAATCAAATGTCAAACAGGATCAGGTATATGATGTAAATGGGTGTGGCAGTTCGGTTGATGACTGAGGTGAGCTGTAGAACACATTTTCTGTCAGAAGAGAGGAGGGAAAACATGAATGTCTATGTGAAATGTCCTAATTCAAACTGGAGTTTGCTAAATCAAACTTCTTTTAAGAAATGTGAGCCAAATTTTATAAACTGGATTTGGCTCATGGTCCTCTAGAATGTGACCTATATTTACAAATTACTTTTTCTTTTATAGGTTCTATAAAGTGAGTAAAATGGTGATGACAATTATGCGTATGTATAGTTCTAGAAATTACTATTAAAGGAATGCCCTGTCTTTCTCAAAATAATTTTTTTTTACTTTGCTTTCTTTTCTTCTAGCTCACTTTATTCTTGCTTTCCTAAAATAACACATAGGACTTTCTCTAATGCCAGTCAGCCATGTATATGTATATGTATATGCATATATACGTGTATATGTATACATATATGATCATTTATTATATATGTTACATGAATATTAAAGGCATACACATGTATATATGTCATATTACATTTGCATATATCATAAGAACTATCATATATAATCATATATTCATGAATGATTTGAAATATACTATTATTTGCATATACACATCTTCCATCTTTTATTTGGAAATATTTGGCAATACAAGCATTTAGAAAACAATTTTAAACTTAGAAATAAATGTTAAAAAGTTGTCATAAAACCTCTGTACTTTCTTTGCAAAGAAAGATGGTGGTTTTCTTCTAGACAATCATGTATAACATAAGGCAGCACATTGGAAGCAGCACATTGGACAGGTGTGGTGACGAGGATGACTCCTTAGCAGCCTGTGCATCCCACTTTCCAAAAGGAGGTGGGCATGCTTTCAAGCAGAGTCTTAAACTGTCGGCTTGCAGGCCCAATTACAATGCTTTTAAGTGATTTGAATTTAATGCCTTTCTAGTTTCATAGTCCTCACTGCTTTAATAGGAGGCCCAGCTTTCCTTATGGACATCACAAGCCTTTTCTTTGAAGTCACTTGAATTTGCAACCCTTTTGTGTTAAGAGCATTACCGAAGACGCAGCAAAGGTCGTGTGTCAACGGAAAAATGGAAGAGGGTTTGAAAAAAAAAAAAACCACCTCTGCAGTGCTGAGTCCAAGAAGTATTTTGCTGAAGGAATAAATATCAACTGACTTTTTCATTTGCAGAAATCTTTGGCACCTCTTGTTGAGCACCAATATTTCAGGGTTAGACAAGAGCCTGTCTCATTATACTTTCTCTTGTTTCTTTCCATGGGAATCTTTCCTTTCTTTTCTATAGCAGCAGCCCCTAACCCCTTTTCTTTGGGTTACTTTCACTCACTCCAAGCCTGGGTGAGGAGTAAGAGTCTTTCGACTGACTTTGTCCTGCTGTTCCTCTGAATGCAGGTATTCTCATTTTTTAGATGCACGCGCATGTGTGTGTGTGTGTGTGTGTGTGTGCACGCACGTACACTCATTTCTAATTCCTAAGACAAAGCTTAAGAGGGATAATGACAAAAATAGCCAAAGTAGAAGTTACACTAAATTAAAATTGTAAGTCTAGTCAGCCTTTTCAGAATGCCCTTCCTATATAGTACTGAAAACTTTTAATAACATAGCTAGAATTTTATTTTAGATGTGTTAGCATAAGCTATGTAGACTTTAACTCAAAAAGAATCAGAATAGAACTGCTACTAAGCCCAGTGAAATACTCTATCCCTAATAAAACCCATTACGTTGCTCCTGAGCTTGAGCCCTTGTGGTTTCCCCCTCCAGGCTCTTGAAGTGCAGAAACCACTTTCTGCCTTCCTGTGTGCTGAAGGCTTGTGCCTGAAGGTAACAAGCTATTCCATAAGCATTTTTGTAGACATCTCTTCCAACCCTTAGTGAACCCTCATGATAAAAAAGACTCTTTCCTATCTGGTCTAAAGATTCCTCTTCTGGACTTCCACTACCCTATGGTCACATTTCTGGAAACTGAACTAGTGATCTCTCTTAGAAGTCATGGGGTTTCCAGGTCATGCTGTGTCTCACAATGACTAGAGTGTTTCAATAAATGCATCAATTACAACTTTTAGAGCCCTGTTCTCCAATGAGCCCTGCCTGATGCTTTTAGTTCTACTCCAAAGGAATGGTGGCCTATTTAACCCAGACAAATATAGCTGGACTTCAATGATTTAACTCAGCATTTTCTAAGACTTCTTTTCTAAAACCCCAATATTCCAGAATTAAATAAATTTAGGAAACCTTGAATACTATCACCCTTTTGGGAAAATCACCATTTGCATAACATATTAAGGGCTCTGAAAACTTCTTTAGTAAAGATTCCTGATTAGTTTTTGATGCCAAGCATGTTCTAACTTAATTGGCCATGAAATCATCTTCCCCCCTCCCCCACACCATGATAGAATGACTTTTTAACATCATTTAATATCTTAAAGATCACTGGTGCAGAAATGTAGATTTAATACTTTCTGGTGTCATCTTGCAATACACTATTTTTTCCAGTCAATCTCTTCTTTCACTTTTCTAGGTGACTATTTCACCCCATCATCTCTCTCCTCAAACTTCCAATAGCCCTTCCACTCTCTTCGTTCTGTACTGATGACTTGATTCTCACTTCAGTAACTGAGAAAATAGAAGCAATCAGAAGAAAACTTCTCTATCCAGTCATTACCAAATTTTGCACATTACTTACACCTGTGCTATAGATTCAACCTCCTCTTCTGTTATAGTGAATCAACTGCCTGCACTCTGATGTGAGGTTAGCACTGCAGGTGATGTGATGAAGCTCATTCCTTTTTAGCTACTTGAGAACTTTGCTCCTCCAGGGATGCTATTTCTCTTCTGCATCATTTAATTTCCCCTCCCTACATTATTTCCCAACATGCAAACATATTATACTGTCTCTTATATTAAAAAAAAACAATACAAAACCCCTCTCTTGATTCCGATATACCTTTCCAGTGAGTACCCATTTCCTCTGCTCTGGTTTACAGGAAAATTCTTGAAGGAATTTGCTATACTCAGTATCTCTCTTATCTCATTTCATCTCCTCTATAATCCACTCCAGTAAGAATTTTGCCCTCAGGAACAGTTCTTATTTGGCATGACCCTCCATGTTGATAAATCAAACAGTCAATTCTCAGTCCTCATTTACTCATACTCAGGCTTTGAACCCTTCTTGAAATTCCTTTTTTCCCCGAGTTCAAATAGATCTAGATGGTTCATTATTTCTGGCATAGGAGGCAGCATAACTTGCTTGTTTGCATCGGTCCCTGTGTCTCCCAAGTTCTATGAAGGTGTTGCAAAGGCAGCCTGAGTAGATGCTGTACACACCTGTTGGTGTTCCAGGTCTGGAGCTTTGAGTTTAGAAAACTCCAGTCTTTTAAAGTGGTTGACAACAAACCTGCCTGACTTTTGACCCACAGAAAGAGATGATGTTTTATTACCTTGGTCAAGAAACAAATCTGCCTTATAACCCAGAGATGCTGTTTGAGCTTTCAAAGCTGTTTGCTATACAGATATCTTTAAAAGGGTCCTTCCCAACAAAGTTCTCACATGTAGAAACATCACAGAGAATTGTTTCCCAACCAACACTCCTGCCTGGTGTTCTCCTTTCATATTTATATGGCTTTCTCCTCCCTCTTTTCATTGAGATCAATTTCAGCTGTCACAGGCCTTCTTTGACCACCCCATTTCTCCCCTTATCTTCTTTTTCTTTGTAGCACTCAGCTCTACCTGAAATTATGCTGCATATGAATTTAATGCTATGTTGGCTATCTTCCCTATTCAAATGCAAATTCCAGGTGCCTAGAACTTTGTTTTGTTCACTGTTGAATCCCAGCTTCTGGAAAAGTACTTGACAGGGTAGGTGATCACTAAATAGTTGTTAAATGAATATATGAATAATTCTGTTCCTCAGACTTTTAGAATGAACCATTCAGATGTCCCGTCCCCATGCAAAGAAGTAAGACTTTTAAAATTATATTCTTTCAATATAAAAAAGTAACTTAACCACAAAGGGAACATTAATGCACACAATTTGCACAAAAGGAAGAAGAGAATAATTTGTTAATGTATCTCTCTGTGAACTGTGAGTGTTCTCTGAACCTTGAATAACAATAAAGAGATGTGTATAATATATTTTAAAATGATTTTCAAGGAAAGTGGTTAAATATTGTAGAAAACCTTAAATCTTTAAGAGAAAGGCTTCAGTTATCAGGAAAATTTACTAATATGCAATAAAACTGTATGATTATCTTAATGAGCTATACTCTGTTGCATTATCTGGTTCAGTCATTGTCAGAATATACTAAAAATAAACAGAATGTTTTTGCTGTAATCTAGCCTTATAGTTAGATTAAAAACAACAATGACAACATACAACTGATTCACGTAATTTTCACTGAATCTTGTCATGTATAACAGCCATGTGTCCTACCCACACAAGCTTTAGCAAGTATATTTTTTATTTTTTAAAGTGTGTGTCCTTGTGCCTGATTTATTTTAAAATCCAGGTTCTAATTCTATTCAGATACTTAACCAGGTGACCTCTGCTGGTTTATCTGATTTCTTCTGCCATTCAAGTCACTTTAGTCTAAGCACAGATCTAAGCTGTCTTCTTTCAGTTCTCAAGCCTATTAAGATTTTGTTGTTGTTGTTGTTCCAGTAGCGTTAGTGAGGTGTGAAGTTGATGAGCTCCCACCCTCTGTACACTAGTTCTTCAATGGATTACAAGCTCAAGAATAGGAAGATAACATTTCAGCAGCAGCAAACCCAGGAAGCGGAGCATCGTTGTCTCCGCCTGAATCACTGATTGAATCATCTGTGTGCCTGGGACAGTAGGCAGGCCGATTTCAGGCCACCATATGTGTGTGAGGCCTGGCTGTGTTCTTCTCCTGGACTTTCCTCTGGGTGCTAATTGCTTTAGTGAGAGAAACTGTGCAAAGCAATTAAACAGCCCCCTTCTCTCACAGTCCTAGTTCTCAAAAGCTAGGGGCTGGGACAGGGCTCCTGCTCTCCCAGTGGGTTGCAAATTGCTCAGAATGAATAAATACATTTGTTCACTTTTCAAACTGTGACCAGCCACCTGGTCTCTTGTGTTGCTCTCAGAGCAGAGAAGGCAGATGACGGGCTCCTCATTGCTGAACTCCAGCCCATAAAAATGCTTCACCGCACTCAGCTATTTTTGCAAGGACATCTGTTGCCAAAAAAGAATTTTAATTAAGCAAAAACACATCTCTGTTTTGTCCATGGCAAGGAGGCTTGTGAAAGCTTTCTTGTCTCAGATGCATGCTAAATATGGAGAAATAGAAGCCTTAAGGTATTTTGTGAGGGACATTTTGCTGCTCAGTTTGAGGGACACAACAGATTTTCCACGGGAAGGAAATTATTGGAAGTGCATGTTTGCACTTTTCAAAATAAGGCTCAGACTCCATTAATAATTAATTGTACGTAATATAATCTGACATGTTACCCCATGGTTTGATAAAGTCGAAAGCTATTTCCACAAGGCAACTTGCCAGTTCTTTTGCTCTCTTCCAATCTTCTTCCCAGGTGATATTCATCATTTTAACATCAAGCTTCCAGAACACCACATTAACACATAAATTAGAGGACCTAGTGCTGCACTGGCTGTTATAACTAGTCTAGATATAATTGTCCAATCAGAAAGGAAAAAAAGCAAAGTGATAAATGCAGTCAGAAAGCAGGTTGTAGACATTAATACTGCATAAATTGCTTAAGATTGGGTTGGAGAGTTGGAGGGGTGGGCAGCCTATCTCTAGTTTTCATAAATGCAAGTATATTGAGTGCTTTTTTCACTTTTCAAACACTGACATAATAGCAGATACAAATTCTTCATATATGAAACTGATTCTGTAACCATATACCCTTCAAATCCCTTAAGTGCCTTTCGGGGCACCCTCTTTGGCAGCACAAGCATATCAGACAAGCTGACTACAAGAGGGGCACTTTCAAGTAGCAGGCCCCGAGGGGCACTGCTGGGCAGCATGGCAGTATGAATTACCTGATAATATTAAGGTTATTTCTGACCACTTCTATTATTGGTTGGGGTCACTCCTTTGCCCTCTCAGAGGGTGGACAGAGAAGATCATCCAGGCTGAAACAGAAGGAGTTCGTATTTCTACATGATAGAATCTTTGCAGATGGGAATCTAGCCATTACATCAAGGACTGGAATACGGAATCTCATATTATACATCAAACTTGCAGTGTTTCTTTCTACCCTGAAATATTTCTGACAATTCAATACCCACTTTTTTTGAGATTTACTAGTCATTGGGAGTAGCAGGGGGAAACAATGCTTTTTTTTTTCCTTTCTAAGGATGGTGGCCATTTTGTTTGTGATTGCCAGAGTACTCACTATCCCCCTGCCCCTCCCCATTTCTTAACAAGATTAGTTTTGTTCTACCTAATGTGTAATATAAATAGAGCATGAATCTTCCAGGTCCCAGTCCCCTCCCCTAAATAAATATTTATGGAATTAAAGTGCGTATCACTAATCCTTTCAACACTTACCTGTTTTATAATGATTCTTCTGAAGTCAGTGATGATAACTGGTTGTGCAAATTTAATTTAAAGTTTGCTTTCAACTTGGTTTTCTTTAGGCTTGCCATTGCAAGTTAAGAAGAAGAGATAAATTTATTAGCTAACAAAACTGCCAAGTCCCAGGTTAAAAGCTTCAGAAACTGCTAAATCCAAGGCCTCAATCAATGTCATCAGAATTCAGCCTGTTCTATATGCTTTCCTCTGTGATGACATTTTCTCAGGCAGGCCTTTCTAGTTGATGGTGTCAAGCAGCTCCTGCCTCAACTTACCCTTGCAGCACTTCCTTTCTGTTGATTCTAGCAAAGAACTAGACTCTAAGTACCCTGGTGAGAGCACTGAGTGGCATAGACTGCCTTGGTTTACATTCTGACTCTACCATTCCATAGCTATTTGATCTCTTCCAGGAAATGTATACTCTGTGACTCGGTTTCCTCATCTGCATGTTAAAGATAGGTTAGTAATTCCTACTTTGTAGGCTTGTGGAAGTATTAAATATGTTTAATGCATGTGCTAAGCACATAAAATGTACTGTTGTTTTATGCCATCTATGAAAATTAGTACCGTGGCTGATGTATAGAATGTGTTGATTGGACCAACCTGAGTCAAGTATTTTCTCTGGAAAGTGGGATATGTTCTTCTCACACTTAAATCACAAGAGTGAAGAATAAAAACGGAGTCATTCCCTAAAATAAATCTGAGAGTCTCTTATAAGGCCAGATAACTGAGGTCAACAACCTTAGTAATTTATGCAACTAGCCAAGGGACTCCACAGTATTGGCATTGCTTAGAATCTAATCAAATGAAATAGTGGAGGTGAAAATATTTTTAAATAACGAAACACAGATCTCAATGCAATTGGGTTATTGACTTGTTCTAGACACTCAGCAAAAGCACAACACTGTTCTAAATCCTAAAAGTGGATACACAGCAATCTGGCATTTCTTATCATGAACTTCATTGTATTATTGAGAACACAGACACTGAGGCACAGCAAATAAGTGACTTGTGTTCAACCAGAAACAAGGGCAAAGAGTCTTATATAAATTAACAATGGTGAGGTCAACAATTATGAAGACATCAGAGTAGCTTGTTCTAATCATAAAAGATTTATTAAAGGAAATCATTTGCTAATGGAAATATGAAACCACAGAATAAGGAGATATTGAATTATTAACCCCCCAAAATAACTTTTCCACACCCCCATAATATTGAACTTCAGAGATTTGTTGCATTGAATCTAGATTAAAGGAACAATTCAACCCCTTCCCCAATCATCAAAACCGTTTACCTGGCTTAGGCACTCTGGGCACTTTTCTCAGCTAAGTCATGGAATACAGTCACATCATTCTCTTAGGATTAATCATAAAGCCATACTGATTCCTTGGTGGATCATCAGAATCTTTTGGAATGGTGGAAAAAGACATAAAAAAGGCTTTGTAGCTAAATTCAGTGTTAGTTATCACTCCCTTATTTTGCTGAATGTTTTTTCATGTATGACAAGTGAACCACTCTTTAATTTTTTGCGTAATAGGCAAAAGAAAAAGTTGGGTTTTTTTTAATTTAACTGATTGACAATGATTACTCATGTAGATCCTTTGGGAGGCCGACCGCTCATCTAATTAACATAGTAACATCCATCAGTATGATATTTAGGAAACTATGTGCTAAGACTTCTGTCCACTGACTTGTAAAGGTAAGTTAGCACACAAGAGGTGGGTCGTGGGAAAATTGGTTTTTCTCAGAAGCAATCTACGTCAAAAGCACAACATTGTCTTCAGTTAGCCCCTGCCCTTTGTAACAAAGAATGTTGAGTCTCAGATGTCACACTTAGTGGGAGCTGCTAAAGTTATTACACAAATATAGTCTCCAGCTACATATTATTTTGTAGAGTTTAATAATTTTAAAATAGCGTATGTTCCCTCCTTCTTCCTTAAAGTAATAAGGTAAGGAAAATGGAAACAGCAGCTGGGCTTAAGAGTGGATGGTCAGGGATCCTCAAAGGCCCTCATACAAATACTCTATAATCTGGCATTCTCAATACAACAGTGCATTTGTAATGTAAATAAATTCTCTAGTCAAAGCTCTTCCTCAAGTCACCCCAAATAGGCATGCAGTCTAAATAAATAACATTGTCTTACCTATGAAAACACGATTTCAAGGCTGATTCCATAGTTTTCCAGATCTAACAAGTATCTCGTCCACTGCCCCTCTAAATAGAAATTGTGGGGCTGCTATTGGAAATAGCAAGTATCAGAATCATCATTTTACCATTGGGGAATACGAGACTGACTTGTGAAAAATCAAATAGATCTTTGTTTTATCTATTTGACTGTGCTAAGTGTGTCAGTGCTTAGAACAGGATACTGTAGTGTTTTTTTGTTTTGTTTTGCTTTGTTTTTGAGATGGAGTCTCACTCCGTCGCCCAGGCTGGAGTACAGTGGCGTGATCTTGGCTTACAGCAACTCCGCCTCTCAGGTTCAAGCAATTCTCCTGCCTCAGCTTCCTCAGTAGCTGGGATTACAGGTAAGAAGCACTGCCATGTCCTGCCAATTTTTGTATTTTTTAGTAGAGATGAGGTTTCACCATGTTGGTCAGGCTGGTCTCGAACTCCTGACCTCGTGATCTGCCTACCTTGGCCTCCCAAAGTGCTGGGATTACAGATGTGAGCCACCATGCCCAGCTGATACTGTAGCTTTAATTTAAGGAATACCATCACAAACAGGATATATAGGGCATTACTTAGCTACTTGCGGGATAAAGCGATGGATGGGATTTTTGAGCCAAATTACTGAAGGCTGTGATCTTTTAAGATTCAAGTTGGGGAGGTCAGACATCTAGAATGGTGAAGTAAAGACCCCAAAAAATCACTCCTCTATAAAAGCAAACAGAACACGGCAAAATTGCCAAAATCAACTTGTTTTGTAGCTTCTGAAATTAACCAAAGGCTTAAAGCAACTACAGAGAGTTTATTCAAGAAAACTAGATAAATCTTGATTTTAAAAAATTGAGTTTGGTAGAGATTTATTCAGTTACTTATTTATTAAATTACATTAAAAACACATAAAATTTACCACTTTAACTATGTATAATACAGAAGTGTTAACTATGTTCACATTGTTGTGGAATAAATCTCTTGCAAAACTGAAAATCTATACCCATTAAACAACTACTTCCTTTCTTTCTTGACCCTGACAACTGCCATCCTATTTTGTCTTTATAAAATTAACTACTTCAGATGTCTCATTTAAGTAAATCATAGAGGTTTTGCCTTTTGTGACTGGTTTATTTCCTTTTGCATACTGTCCTCAAGGTTTAGCCATGCTATAGAATGTGGCAAGATTTACTTCTTTTTAATATACCACTTTAGATATAGAAAACTTTTTCTTTATCCATTCATTCATTCGTGGATATCTGGGTTACTTTTACCTCTTGGCTATTGTGACTAGTGCTGCAAATATCGCTTCAGGATCCTGCTTTAAATTCTTTTGGTTGTAACCCTAGAAGTGGAATTGCTTTTTAAAGTTTTAAGGATGTGCTATACCATTTTTTATTGTGCCTATACTGTTCCCATCAACATTTCACAAATTATCCATTTTTTCCATATTATTACCAAATTTTAAAAATGTTTTTTAAAAAAATTGTTCTTTTCCTTTGTTTTTGTTTATTTGATACTGCCATCCTTATGTGTATGAGGTGATATTTTACATAGTTTTGATTTCCTTTTTTTAATGATTAGTTATCTTGACCATCTTTTCATACATTCTTTGGATATTTGCATAGCTTGTATAATTTGTATATTTGAAGAAATGTGTATTTATGTTCTTTGCTTATTTTAAAATTGCATTTATTTTGTTGAGTTGTAGAAGTTTTATGTATTCTGGATATTAACTCCTTATGAGATTCATGTTTGGAAACATTTTATCCATTCCATAGGTTGCCTTTTTATTCCATTGAGTGTTTCCTCTGATGAACAAACGTTTTTAAATTTAATGTAGTCCCTTTTGTCTGAATTTGCTTTTATTTATTGTGGTTTTGGTGTTGTAGCCAAATAAATCATTGCCAAATCCAGTGTCATTAAGTTTTTCCCTTGGAATGTTTATAAGAGTTTTATAATTTTAGATCTTTGTTTAGGCTTTTAATTCATCTTGAGTTAATTTTTGTGTATAGTGTAAGATAAGGGTTCAACTTCATTCTTTTGCATGTAGATACTCAATTTTTTCTTTCTTTTTTTTTAAATTGAAAATACAGGCAAATTTTATTAAAGGCATTTTTGTGCCCCATAAGTATTCATAAGTTGGTGGAGGATTATGACTGTAGTAGTGACCTAAAAAACAGAAAATAACAACAAAACCAATACCAGGGCCAGCTACCCATGAGGGAAAAAACAACCAATAGTTGCCTCAAAGTGAGCACTGGCTTTAATAAAAGCAAGACACAAGTAGCCACCTTTCCCAGCCAGGTGCTTATCTGAAGGCCCAGTAGCCACTACACACTGTAAGAAGACGGAAAAACACAGTCAACATCACAGCAAGAGGCTTAATCATATCAAGGCTAGAGAAGGCAAAAGAGTCCTAAGGAAGAAAGACAAAGAACTAGTGCATTCATGAGAAGATGAATTACCCAGAATAGGTTGGCCACTTTATCATCTGGGTCCCAAACAGTGTCTTCTGAAAAAGTGTCATAGTCATATTTTTAAGCACCATTTATTAAAGAGACTGTCCTTTGCCCATTGTATGGTCTTGGTATTCTTTCGAAGGTCATTGAACCATATGCATGGGGGTTTATTTCCAGGCTATTTTGTTCCATTGGTCTGTATGTCTGCCTTTATGCCAGGACCATGCTACTTCAATTATTGCAGCTTCAAAATATATTATTTTATTCTCCAATTTTATTCTTTGAAAGATTGTTTGGTCTATTTAGGGTTCCTAGAGACTCAATATGATTTTAGTGTTTCTTATTTTTTTCTGCAAAAAAACACATTGCAATTTTGATAGTCATTGCATTGGATCTGTAAATCACTTTGAGTTGAATAAGTAGCTGAACAATATTAATTATTCCACTTTATAAGTACAGATGTCTTTCCATTTATTTGTGTCTTCTTTAATTTTTACAGTGATATTTTATAGTTTTCAGTGTACAGTCTTTTGTCTCCTTGGTTAAGGTTATTTTCTAAGTATTGTAAATGGGGCTATTTTCTTAATTTTCCTTTCAGATTGTTCATTGTTAATGCATAAAAAGCAGCTGAATTTTGCATGTTGATTTTGTAGCCTGCAACTTAGTTAAATTTAATTATTAATTCTAACAGTCTTTTTGTAGAATATTTCAGGTTTGCTATGAAAAAGTTATGCCATCTGATAATACATAATTTGGTTTTCTCCTTTCCAATTTGGATGACTTTTATTTTGTTTTCTTGTCTAATTGCTGTGAGTAGGACTTCCAGTATTATTATAAATAGAAATGATGACAATGGGCATCATTACATTATTTCTGATCTTGAGAAAAAGCTTTCAGATTTTTACTGTTGAATATGATGTTAGCTGCAGGGTTTTACTGTATGGCCTTCGTTATGTTAAGGTGATTTCCTTCTACTCCTAGTTTGCTGGGTGTTTTATAACAAAAGATTATTGAATTTTGTCAAATGCTTTTTTCTGTGTAAATTGGAATACTTGTGTGATTTGTTTTTTCCTTCCATTTGGTTGATTTTCATATGTCAAACTATCTTTGCATTCCAGGAATAAATTCTACTTGGTCATAATATATAATCCCACTTGGTCATAATATATAATCATTTAATTTGTAATTTGGTTTGCTGGTATTTTGTTGAGGATTTTTCGTATCAATATTTATCAGAAATATTGCTGTGCAGTTTTGTTGTAGTATTTTTCTGTGACTTTAGTAACAGGGTAATGCTGGTTTTATAAAATGAGCTTATAAGCTTCCTTCCTTATAAGGAAGTTCCTTCCTGCTCAGTATTTTTTTTGAAGAGCTTGAGAAAGATTGTGTTTAATTCTTAAGTGTGTGAAAGAGTTCCTCAGTGAAATCACCTGGCTTGGCCTCTTTTGTCATTTGTGGAAGGTTTTTGATTACTGATTCAACCTCCTACTGATAATTGGTTGGTTCAGATTTCTTCATGATTCAGTCTTGGCATATTACATGTTTCTAATTTGTTGGCATGTAATTGTTCATAGGAATGTCTTATAATCCTCTTTATTTCTGTGGCACCAGTTGTAGTATCTCCTTCTTTATTTCTGATTTTAGTTATTTGAGTATTCTTTCTTCTTAGTTATTCTAGATAAAGATTTGTCAACTTTATTCATCTTTTCAAGAAACCAATTCTTAGTTAACATTGATTTTTTATTTTTATTTTTTGAAATTCTTATTTTCAATTGTTCTGCTTTAATCATTTTTGTTTCCTTCCTTTCGCTCACTTTGGGATTCTCTTCTAGTTTCTTGAGCTTTAAAGTTAGGTTGCTTATTTGATACGTTTCTTCTTTTCTTAATATAAGTATTTGTTGCTATAAACCTTTATCTTACTACTATTTTTTCTGCATCTCATAAGTTTTGATATGTTTTATTTTTGTTTTCATTTGTCTTATTGTATTTTCTAATTTTTCTTGTGATTTCTTCTTTGACCCATTGGTTGTTCAAAAGTGTGTTAAGTTCTTCATATTTGTAAATGTTCTATATTTCCTTCTGCTATGATTTTTAATTCCGTTCCATTGTGGTGAGAAAGAATACTTGGTATGATTTCAGTCTTCTTAAGTGCATTAAGTCTTCTAGTATGGCCTAATATGTGGTATTTCTAGAACAGTTTCACAAGTCCCTGAGAAGAATGTATTCTCCTGTTGTTAGATGGAATGTTTGGTATATGTCTGTACAGTCCAACTGGCTTATAGTTTTGTTCAAGTTCTATGTGTCCCAACTAATCTTCTATCTTATTGTTCTATCCACTATTGAAAGTGGCTGTTGAAGTCTCCTATTATTACTGTGTTACTGTCCATTTCTCTTTTCAGCTCTGTCAAGGTTTGCTTCATATATTTGAGAATTCTGATGTTAGGAGCATATGTGTTTGTAATTGTTATATCTTCCTAACAAATTGACCTTTTATCATGATATATATTATTATATATATCATTATATATATATCATTCATTTTTTCTTTTTAGAGTTTTTGACTTAAAGTCTACTGTGTCTGATATAATTATATCCACTTCTGCCACCTTTTGATTAAGATTTGCATAGGACACCTTTTTCTATCCTTTTACTTTCAGCCTAGGTGTGTCCTTAGATTTAAGTTGTCTTGCATACAACATATAGATGACTCTTGTTTTTAAATCTTTTAGCTAATGGAAGCCTTTTCTCTGAGGAATTTCTTTCATTTATATTTAAAGTAATTACTTATAGGGAAGAATTTATTATGGCCATTTTTTAATTGTATTCTGTGTTTATTTTATGTATTTTGGCTCCTTTTTCCTCTTCTGCTATTTTCTTTCATATTTTCTTGATATTTTTTATTTTTCGTAGTGACATGTGTTGACTTCTTTCTCATTTCCTTCTGTGTATCTTTTATAGGTATTTTCTCTGTGGTTATTATGAGGATTACGTAAAACATCTTAAACATACAACAATCTATTTTAAACTAGTGATCAGTTAACTTGATTGCATATAAGCACTCTATTTGTTTACATCTCTGCCCCCAAATATGTTATGTTATAGATTTCATGAATTATATCTTTTTATACTGTGTATCCACTAAAATAGATTTGTAGTTTTAATACTTTTGTATTTTAAATACTATACCAGAATTAGAAGTAATTTGTGCATCAAGATTACAAAACTACAGCATTCTATGTTTGTCTATATTACACATGTACCATAGCACTTTATATTTTCACATGCTTTTATGTTGCTATCTAGTATCATTTTCTTTCAACTTGAAGAGCTTTCATTAGCATTTTTGGAGTGCAGATCCAGTAATGATGAACTCCCAAAACTTTTGTTTATCTGGGAACATGTAAATTTCTCCATCATTTTTGAAGGAGTTTTGTCTGATGTAGTATTTTTCATTGGCTTTTTTTTTTCTTTAAGCATTTTGAATATATCATCTCACTCTCTTCTGGGCTGTAAGGTTTCTGCTAAGAAATCTGCTGATGACCTTCTGGGATTATCATGAAATGTGACAAGTTGCTTCTCTGTTGCTGCTTTCAAGATTCTTTGTGACTTTTGACAGCTTGATTACAATATGTCTCAATACAAGCTTCTTTGGGTTAAATTAGAGTTCGTTGAGCTTCTTAAATTTGAAGGTTCATTTTCTTCACCAAATTTCAGAAGTATTTGGCCATTATGTCTTTATTGGGCTGTTTGTCCTTTTAGCTCTTACTTGTTCTGAAATTTTCATAATGCATATCTTGATGTGCTTAATTGTATCCCACAAATACCTTATCTTTCTTTACTTTTGTTCATTTTTTTTTCTATTTTCTCCTCTGCCTCAATTATTTCAAATGATTTGCCTTCCAGTTCACTGATTCCTTTTTCTGCTTGATCAAATCTACTATTGAAGCCTTCCATTAAATTTTTCAACTCACCTATATTCTTAAGCTCTAGAATTTCTTTTTTTAAAATAGTTTCTCTTTGTTGATAGTCTCATTTTGTTTATGCATCACTTTTCTGATTTTGTTTAGTTTTCTATGTTCTCTTTTAGCTCACTGAATATCTTTATTACAGTTATTTAAGATTTTTCTTTTAAGAAACTCATAGATCTTTATTTCTTTGGAGTTAGTTTCTGTAGTTTTATTTTGTTCCTTTAATTGAGCCATATCTCTCTGTTTCTGAGTATAGTTTATAATAATTTGTTACAATTTGCACATTTGAAAAAAGTCACCTCTCCCAGTCTTTACTGTCTTTTTACGCGGGAAGACTATCACCAATCAGTGTAGCTAGATATTCTTGGAGTATCTTAAACCTTTTCTGAGGCTGTATCTTTTCTAGCTTGAGCATGTAATTTTCCAGCTAAAATGTTTTCTTCCTATTTATTTTTAAGAAATGTGAAATCTCTTGCTCTCTCTGTTGTCTTTGTGTAGTAATGTAGTCTCTCTGAGGCTGCAACAAGTTGCTGCACTGGCCATTATTCTGAGTAGCCACCAGACTTTCAAACTATGCTGGTTCCTGTCAGTGTTTTCAGTCAGGCAAGACAGAAACTATTCCTTTGTCCATCCCCTGAAAACCAAAATTTTTGGTACACAGTCTGTTATTCTCTTTCCTTCCCAAGATAGAAGCTGTGAGTTGGGAGATTTTTCCCAATAGTTCTGTTTTCTACTTGCTAGGGACAGGGCTATAACAAGTAAATGCAATGAACTTTTTACATGTTTTATTTTTTTGGTATGCTCCTTTTTATTATTATACTTTAAGTTCTGGGATACAGGTGCAGAACATGCAGGTTTGTTACGTAAGTATACACGTGCCATGGTGGTTTGCTGCACCTATTAACCCATCATCTACATTAGGTATTTCTTCCAGTGCTATCCCTCCCCTGCCCCCTACCCCCTGACAGGCCCCACTGTGTAATGTTCACCTCTGTGTGCCAGTATGTGCTCATTGTTCAACTCTCACTATTAAGTGGGAACATGGAGTGTTTGGTTTTCTGTTCCTGTGTTTGCTAGTGCTGGCTTCCAGCTTCATCCATGTCCCTGCAAGGACATAAACTCATTCTCTTTTATGGTTGCATAGGATTCCACGGTAAACATGTGTCACATTATCCACTTTATCATTGATGAGCATTTGAGTTGGTTTCAAGTCTTTGCTATTGCAAATAGTTCTGCAATAAACATACTTGTGTATGTGTCTTTATAGCAGAATGATTTATAATCATTTGGATATATACTCAGTAATAGGGTTGCTGAGTCATATGATATTTCTGGTTCTAGATCCTTGAGGAATCACCATAGTGTCTTCCACAGTGGTTGAATTAATTTATACTCCCACCAACAGTTAAAAGCGTTCCTATTTCTCCACATCCTCTCCAGCATTTGTTGTTCCCTGAATGATCTTTTTAATGATCACCAGTCTAATTGGCATGAGATGGTATCTCATTGTGGTTTTGATTTGCATTTCTCTATCCACCAGTGATAATGAGTTCTTTTTTTTTTCATGTTTGTTGACCACATAAATGTCTTCTTTTGATAAGTGTTTGTTCATATCCTTTGCCTACTTTTTGATGGAGTTGTGTTTTTTTTCTTATAAATTTGTTTAAGGTCCTTGTAGATTCTGGATATTAGCCCTTTGTCAGATGGATAGATTGCAAAAAAGTTTTCCCATTCTGTAGGTGGCCTGTTCACACTGATGAA
Organism: Cacajao melanocephalus; assembly: GCA_963573385.1. Lineage (NCBI taxonomy): Eukaryota > Metazoa > Chordata > Mammalia > Primates > Pitheciidae > Cacajao > Cacajao melanocephalus. The sequence continues at coordinate 1,848 of CAUYLG010051168.1, read as the reverse complement.
TTTCTTTTGCTGTGCAGAAGCTCTTTAGTTTAATTTGGTCCTATTTGTCAATTTTGGCTTCTGTTGCCATTGCTTTTGGTGTTTTAGTTATGAAGTCTTTTCCTATGCCTATGTCTCGAATGCTATTGTGTAGGTTTTCTTCTAAGATTTTTATGGTTTTAGGTCTTACACTTTGCCTTTTTCTTGTCAAAGATCACATGGTTGTAGATGTGTGGCATTATTTCTGAGGCCTCTGTTCTGTTCCATTGGTCTATATATCTGTTTGGTTACCAGTACCATGCTGTTTTGGTTACTGTAGCCTTGCAGTATAGTTAAAGACAAGTAGCGTGATGCCTCCAGCTTTGTTCTTTTATTTAGGATTGTCTTGGCTATATGGGCTCTTTTTTGGTTCCATATGAAATTTAAAGTAGTTTTTTTCTAATTTTGTGAAGAAAGTTAATGGTAACTTGATGGGGATAGCATTGAATCTATAAATTACTTTGGGCAGTGTGGCCTTTCCATGTTATTGATTCTTCCTATCTATGAGCATACAATTTTTTCCATTTGTTTGTATCCTCTGTTATTTCCTTGAAGAGTGATTTATAGTTCTCCTTGAAGAGGTCCTTCACATCCCTTGTAAGTTGTATTCCTAGGTATTTTATTCTCTTTGTAGCAATTGTGAATAGGAGTTCACTTAGGATTTGGCTCTCTGTTTATCTATTATTGGTATATAGAAATCCTTGTGATTTTTGCACATTGATTTTGTATCCCGAGACTTTGTTGAAATTGCTTATCAGCTTAAGGAGGTTTTAGGCTGAGACAATAGGGTTTTCTAAATACACAATCATGTAATCTACAAATAGAGACAATTTGACTTCCTCTCTTCCTATTTGAATACGCTTTATTTCTTTCTCCTGCCTAGTTGCCCTGGCCAGAACTTTTAATACTATGTTGAATAGGAGTAGTAAGAGAGGGCATCCTTGTCTTGTGCCAGTTTTCAAAGGGAATGTTTCCAGCTTTTGTACATTCATTATGATATTGGCTGTGAGTTTGTCATAAATAGCTCTTATTATTTATTTTTATCTATTTTTGGAATAGTTGCTTTCTGTTTTTTTCATTTATTTCTATTTTTTCTATTTTTCTGTTTTTTTTTTTTTCCTATTGTTTGGAATAGTTTCAGAAGGAATGGTAACAGCTCCTCCTTGTACTTCTGGTAGAATTCAGCTATTAATCCATCTGGAGCTAGGCTTTTTTTTTTTTTTTTTTTGGGTTGGTAGGCTATTAATTACTGCCTCAATTTCAGAACTTGTTATTGGTCTATTCCAGGATGTCACTTCTTCCTGGTTTAGTCTTGGGAGGGTGTATGTGTCCATTTTTTTCTAGGTTCTCTAGCTTATTTGTGTAGAAGTATTTACAGTATTCTCTGATGGTAGTTTGTATTTCTGTGGGATCAGTGGTGATATCCCCTTTATCATTTCTTATTGTGTCCATTTGATGCTTCCCTGTTTTCTTCCTTATTAGTCTAGTTAGCAGTCTATTTTGTAAATCTTTTCAAAAACCAACTCCTGGATTCATTGATTTTTTTTGAGTTTTTCATGTTTCTGTCTCCTTCACTTCTGCTCTGATCTTAGTTATTTCTTATCTTCCGCTAGGTTTTGAATTTGTTTGCTCTTGCTTCTCTAGTTCTTTTAATTGTGTTGTCAGGGTGTCAATTTTAGATCTTTCCCACTTTCTCCTGCAGTCATTTAGTGCTATAAATTTCCCTCTAAACACTACTTTAAATGTGTCCCAGAGATTCTGGTATGTTGTGTCTTTGTTCTTATTGGTTTCAAAGCGCTTCTTTATTTCTGCCTTAACTTTGTTATTTAC